>SDVV010021368.1:0-13147 GCA_016164225.1 Gammarus roeselii
CATTCTTCTGCTACTTTATTGACAGTTGTATTAAAAACGAATAAATTATTCCCATTTGATACGGAATTTAAATATTAGATATTGAAAATGTTTAAAAAAAATGAGACCTTCCTCCCAGATATACTTCTTTGCTAATTTTGCTAAGCTGGGCCTCTCTGCGTATATACTTTGACTAAATGCAATCATTGTTCCTGCACCACGCACGCATGGCTAGGAAAGTTCTCTCTGAAGTAATCAAATATTTAGGCTCCCAGGTTCGTTTGAGCGTGTCTTAATAAAGCTTGCATTTCCTGTGGGTCCTTCAGCAAAACGGCTCAATTAATATCCCTCCGCTTCATTGAGTTTCATAATGAAACATCTTCGTTTGCTAACAAGATGTGTTTCCCGGTGTTCAACAGCAAACATTTCATAATTCGGGGTTTACTTTGATTTAAAGCATGTGTTAACCTTTTATAGCCCGTAACAGTTTTTATTAACTGTTCTATTAATTTTAGACTTAATTGTGTTCATATCTTAGCGGCCGACAGATATTTATTTGTGTTTTACAGAGTTTAAGTCACTCTGAGATTTTTATCATATACGCGCTCCTCATGAACTAAGAAGCCGACATTTATTTATCAGTATTTTGTTGGGATTTATCAGGTCTGTTTTTAATGAGCTGATATCCTGGCCGCCGCCAGTTCTTTCTCAGAGTTTTATTTAGTTTCACTTTTTACTGCGCTCATGTCACAGTTTATATTTTCTCTGTATTTAGTAGCCCACGGGGGAGGGGGGAGGGGGAGAGGGTCAATCATTCAGGCTTTTAAACACTCATCTCAATGAATAAGAGAAAATCGGCCCTCATTGGGAAAATTCTGGCTAGGCGCCATAGTGAGTGTGAATATTTGAATAGAAATTCCACGGCCCTGTTGAATTATTGGGGTTGCACTAGCCCGCCGCGCTCACTGGTAAAACAAAATCACAGCTTTGAAGCCGACTTCCTGTTCACGTTTCTGACAAACACATACTGTTGTTCGCTCCGATTTGGTAGCGCATGCATCATTCAGACTTTGGCTGTCTCGAGCCACAAAAATATGACTTTGCTCTAAAAGTTCCGGAATGGTTTTGCAGACTGTATTGTTGGGCTTGGAGTTGGAACTTTGGGCCCGTCCTTGTTGGTTCACAATTTCAATATTTGTTCAAGAACTTTCGGTGATTTCTCGGATAAGCATACGTGATTGATTTTTTTTCACAATATAGTCGGTCATTGTTCCTGCAAGTTATCAATAGCTGAAGCAATTATAGAGATGTGAATAGACGATTAATTGTCGGACACGCTAATGGTTGATAAATATTGATGAGAAAATATTAACGTATACCTACTCTCCTCCGTGTCAGTTCTCCAATTAACATATACCTATTCTCCTCCGTGTCAGTTCTCCAATTAACGTATACCTACTCTCCTCCGTTTCAGTTCTCCAATTAACGTATACCTGCTCTTCTCCGTGTCAGTTCTCCAATTAACGTATGCCTACTCTCCTCCGTGTCAGTTCTCCAATTAACGTATACTTACTCTCCTCCGTATCAGTTCTGCTGCATATGCAACCAGTTGACCTTTCAATTCGGCTTGTGTGTCAGGAATGGGTATTATCATTATGGAAAATATCATGACTAGCGTCTTGTCGACATTTAGCGTCAGCTTGTTGGATGTGAACTAGTTGGAATTGTGAACCAATTGATTATTCATATTAATAATAGTACCATTGAGATCTTTTCCGGTCGAGCATATTGTGGTAACATCTGCAAAAAGTGCAAAGGATAACTTGTCGATAGTGTTTACAATGTCATTAATATAAATAAGGAAAAGCAAAGGCCCACGAGTCGACACTTGTGGTACTCCTGTATTTAGTGTACTCACAGACAATTGTTTTAAGACAACTCACTAGGTGTTTTCTATCGAGAAGAAAACTTTTTATCCAGCTCTTATCAATAGAATTAACTTCATAATGGCGTAAATTTGAAATCAAAATGTCATGTTTTCACGGAATCGAGGGCTTTGCTATGATGCATAGAAGTTGGAACAGTGACTTTTCCACTATCAAACCCGTCAACAACGTCTCCAGCTAATTTTAATAGAGCATGCTCTGTATTCCTGAAAGCCTGAAAGCCAAATTGATTTTAGCTAAGTAGGTTATTTGAGACAAAATGAGTATAACGTCTAGTATGTCAGTTTTGTTTATATTTTTTCATAAATTGAACTGATTGTAGCGATTTTGAGTGCATCAGAAAAAAATCCTTGCATGAGTGACTTATTGATAAGTTGGGTAGGGAGCTACAATAGTCCCTGACATAGCATTAGGGACATTGGCTGGGCCTCGGCTACGAACGAGATACTGTTTACGCTGGGGAAGTCAGCCTCAACAATATTGCGTTCACAAGAGAGGGAATTGACAAACAACCTGAGGGACAGGACATTTACAAATTGATTGGTCCCGATAGACACCACCCAAGAGTTCTTACAGATATTCGAGAACAATTGGCGGATTCCCTAACCCACACCTTCAACTTACCGATAACGAGTACCGAAGTACCCGAAAAATGGAGAGTGGCTAACTTTACGGCAATCTTCAAAAAAGGGGACCGACAATCACCCAGCAACTATCGACCGATCAGCTTGAAGTCGATCGTGTGCAAAACCATCGAGCGATTGATACGCAATCATCTCGTCGATCACCTGGAAGACAACGGACTCATTCACTACACTCAACAAGGCTTTCGCCGAAAAAGAAGCTGTCTGACGAATCTGCTGAACTCTTTCGATGAGGTGATCAGCGTGTACGACCGCTGCAAGGCAGTGGATGTCATCTACCTAGACTTTCAAATAGCCTTTGACAAGGTGCCGCAAAGGAGACTGTTACACAAAGTCTCTAAGCTCGGCATTGGTGGTAACGTACTTGGCTGGCTTCGCGCCTGGCTAACAGGACGCAAGCAATGAGTCAACATCGGCCAGGCCTTGTCCGAGTGGGCCCCTGTTACCTCTGTGGTGCCCCAGGGCAGTGTCCTGGGTCATATCCTCTTCCTCATCTATGTAAACGACACGGATGCGGGGATTTTGTCGAAAGTATCGAAATTTGCTGATGACACGAAGCTCTGCCATGCAGCATGGAGGCAGGGAGACAGAGTTGAGATTCAACAAGATCTCGAAAAACTCGTCTAATGGTCGGAAGCGTGGCAGATGCCCTTCAACGTTGCAAAATGTACAGTTATGCACATGGGGTGTCGCAATACTAACTTCAACCACACGATGGCAGGAAGTGATCTAGCAACAGTTGACCAGCAGAGAGACTTGGGCGTTCCAATCTCGAAAGATTCAAAATGGAGGGCGCAGGTCGAGGAAAGATACAAGATAGCTAATTGTACACTTGGCTCCATCTCCCGTAATTTCCTCTGCAAAGCAAAGGACATTGAATTTCCGTTGTACACGTCCTTCGTCCGTCCCCACCTCGAGCATGCAGTCCAATTCTGGTCTCCAGACATGAGGGGGGACATAGTCAAACTGGAACGAATCCAGCATCGTGCTACTAAGCTCATCTAGCAGCTACGCCACCACAGCCACATAGATAGGCTCAAAGAGCTTGACCTCATCCCCCTCGAGCAACAAAGGCTGAGGGGCCAGCCCATTGAAACCTTCAAATACCTGAAGGGATTCAACAACGTGTGCCCTGTCGGCCTCTTTGACAGGGACCACAACATTCGTACCCGAAACAACGGGGCGAAACTTGGGGAAAAACGTTTCGCTATAACAAAAGCGCAACACTTTCTTCCGATCGCAATCTCGCGGGGTTGGAACAACTAACCAGCCACGGTAGTTGGCTCTAAAACCGTGAATGCGTTCAAGAACGCGCTCGACAAGCACTTGACTAGGTGACTTTTAAACTTGAGAATGACACGACTTTCCCAGGAGCTGTCGAGCCTATAATTATAGAGATATAGGGAAGGAGCATGACACAGTTATCTTCACAATTCAAGCTATTACTACTAATAAATTCATTATTAGTAACAATAATAGCATTGCTGATAGTAGTAGTAGTTGTTAATAAATACTCATAATTTCATTATCAGTGACGATGTGATGATTGCTGTTGCCGACCAACTCAAGCGACTGAAAAACTCTATATCGGAACGGAACGCTTTCTATCACTAACATTGTAAGTATAGATAGACTGAAGATACTGCATTGCAAGTACAGACAGACTGATAATATCGCGGTAACGATCATTCCTACAGGAACCCACCAGTGAGAGGTGTTACGGCGACTCGCATCCACCCCTAAACCCACACCAGGGCCACCGCTACTGGGTGTGAGCCCGTAACGGTACCCGTAATCACCCATCCCGCTAGACTACGATACCATCTGCTCTCCTAACGGGACAAGCAGGTGCAGGGACTATGGTATCCTGAAAACCGATACTGCCTAAGAGGAGGGCTTGCTCAACTCGATGCGGCGGTGAAAACTTGGAGGTATACCATACATTTTTACTCTTTATTCTTTTTATACATATGTGGTACGGTGACAGCATTCACCAACACACCCCATGATATACGAACATTAAACCAGCACCAAGAGGAGAGCTCCTGTTCAACTCTGTGATACGGCCTAGATTCTAGGGGTATCATCCATTGCTGAGGCAATAAGTAATCTCCTACGGACGAATCTTGCCGACACAATGGCATTTTTATTTTTATTTTATCTACCCTCTATGTGGGAGAGAAAAGAAAGTCGAAAAATGGGGAGTGATAGACAACAATTGCAAATTGGTGCGGGGAAAGTCTGCCGGCGACCCAACCCCACACCCCATGATATTCGAAAATCAAACCCGCCCCAGGACGAAAGCTTTGCTCAACTCTATGGTATGTCGGAGATTCGACAGATATTATTTATTGTTGAGGTCATGAGTAGCTTCCTACGGAATGACCTTCCTGACACGATGGTATTTTTCTTTTCACTTATCTAATTTCCCTGCCGGAGAGAAAAGAAAGAAGAAATATTCGGAAAGATAGATAGATGCTGACGAGCAGCATTTGCTGATGATCCACAGCAACGACTCGCCACACACCCCATGCTATGAGAAATTTAAACCGCACATGACGGAGAGCGTTGCTCAACTCTCAGAGTACGACGTAGATTCGACGAACATGTGCAGGTAAAGTCTGCCGGCGACCCAGCGACGCTCACCGATGAGCCGCAACGGCGGCTCACCCTCATACCCCATGATATGCGGAAATCGAACCCGCACCAGGAGGAGAGCTCGCTCAACTCTACGGTACGACGTAGATTAGACAGATGTCATACATTGTTAAGGCAATGAGTATATTCCCAAGGAAGGACCCTGCCTACACGATGGTATTTTTCTTCTTACTTTTTTACCATCCCTGTCGGGAGAGAAAAGAAAGAAGAGGAATAGGGATAACATCCATCTGTTGAAGCAGTGAGTACCTTCCTATGGAAAAAACACTGTCGACACGATGCGATGCTACTCTCTTTTTCTTCCCTTCTTTCCTTCTTGTCAGGAGGGGAAAAACAAAGACTTGATATTACATACTAGCGAAGCAGTTTTCTTTGTAATACCAGCTCAGTAGCACCGGTTACATCTCCTGGAGATGTCCCTCTGGCATCTCACTTAAAATATAAAAAGCCCCTCGGGCACTTCAGTTGAAATATACATAGAACTTACATATGTCCTTCTAGCATCTCATCTTAAAATATGAAATACTAATGTACTTAACGCACCTGCCCCTTCTGACATATCACCTTTAAATCGATCCAATTTGAATGAACTAACCGTCTTCTCTCTCTATTTAGTACAGATCCGGGAAGACCCTGTTGCAGCATGGCGCAGAGAGACATTTACCTACTGACCCATTCCTTACAGATGTCCGAGCTAATTTCAAAATTTAAATACCGTTTGTTTGCCTTTTTTGAACTAAAACCTGCGATGACTGTTCGTGCCTTTTTTGAAGCAAATCTTGCGATAGTGACTCAAATTGATTTGACCATACTACAAATTTAAATACTCGTGCCATTCATGGACTGAAACTTGCTGTAATACCCGTTTTTCAAAATTTAAAATACTCGTGTTTCTTTTGACTAAACTCATGAGTTGCCACGAGCAACTCTTCCCTAGGAGATGTCACTCTGACGTCTCACCTTGAAGTGCGTCAGCCTTCAAAGAACCTCCAATAAAAAAACATTTTTCAATTTTTTTAATAACTCGTGCTGCCTTCGCTTGGCATCACGCACCGGTTGCCTAGTGAAATAATATTTCTTAGATGTCCCTTTGGCATCTCACCTGAAATATGAAATTTTCTATGAAATGTCCTTCTGGCATCTCACCTGAAGCATATTGAATCTATATATAGCACCCAGGGCAAACTAATCCATGGAGCTGCCTCACCGACATCTCACCTTGAAATTTATTCGCTTGTATCATGGGGATAACTGACCGCCTTCTCTTCTGTAGCACAGATTCGGGTGGGATCTGGTGCAGCGGGGAGCCGATCAACGTTTGAATACTAACCTCCTTCCCACATATGCTCTAGCAAATGTCAAAATTCAAAAATCGATATTTTTTTCTCTTGTTTGGATTAAATTCTACGCTAGATGCTTGTCAAAATTTAAAACAATGTGTTCCCCTTCACTATTGCCTAAATTCAAAATGTGAAAACTCATTTCATGCCATTTTTGACAAAATTCTGCGATAACTATTCAATGAATTTAAAAATATGTCGCATTTGACTCAACTCAGGAGTTGCCATGAGCAACTCATTTAGGAGATGTCCTTCTGTCATTTCACATGAAAGGATCTTGTAGGACCAATCACACGTGTTCAGAGACTTACTCTAATGAACACTAGGGAGAACCACTCTCAGGAAACTGGGAGTGGAGCTCTTCTACATTTGCACTTATCAAAATTTCACGACATTTCTGAAAATTCTGACCTAGACTCTAGATCAGCCAAGGGCAGGTCTATCCCTAGGAGACGTCACTCCGACGTCTCATCTTGAAGTGCGACAGCCTTCAAGGAACCGCTTGCGTACAGAAGACTTAATCTTCTGATCACATGGGGGAGGACCACTACCCGGGCAACTGGGTGTGCTGCTCTCCCAAATGTGCACATACTTGTCGGAATTTAATTCCCACATGCTCCTTTGAAGTTAACTCAATACCTAATTGGAGTCCGTCTGACCCAACCTCTGAGGCGAGCCGACAGGTATGCGCTCGAGGAAAAAAGTGAGTCCGCTGCGCGTATGGGCGTGTCCGTCTCTGCTCGACCGTCTAAGGTGCGAACGCCTGAAACCTGAATTCTTCACTTCTCACATTGTTTGCTCCGCTCTTGATTTTTTCGCCCTGACACTCGACTCTGTCTTCTCCGGGGCTGAAATGCCTCGGGTAGTAGTAGGGTAGTAACTAGTATGGTGGTGATGGTAGTTTTGGTTTCTCTTCTTTCTATCCTTACAAACTTCTGTTTCTGTGTGTGTTCGAGAATTTCTAAAGCCTCGTTGATACTCCCCCACTCTTCTTTCAATTCTTTCAAGGAAACACTCGACATGAGCACTCGTGCTCGTTTGTTTTCTTTAATCTAATCTAATTAATCTAATCTAATCTACTACTACTACTACTAGTAATAATTTTAATAATAATAATGATATTAATACTAATAATTTTAATTGAAGCACTTGATGGTACAATAATCGTTACAACAGAAAACTTGTTCAACAAAAACAATCCTACCAAAACGTCAAAATAGCGTCCCAAAAAATGCACACGTAAAGGCAGATCACGATTGGAATACAATTTACAGATTAGGCTTAAGACAAGCGCGCTTAAAATACCTTCTATGTCCCTTCCCTACATGATTATGTATACAGGCAACAATATTGGAGAGGGTTCATATAGAGACACCTAACAGTGAACATCCTCGTGGTCGTGTCTCAACCTGACAGTCACCCGCCAGTATGGGCCCACAGCCTAAATATGTAGTTAGGGGTCAAACATTATTCCTATTAATATCGGAATCTCCATGCACAAGCAGTATTCGGTCACATACTTTTTTAAGTGGGGATAGTTCGTATCCCTCACTGTTACTTACCGCCTCCAGGAAGGGATTATTATACTTTTCAATTCGTTCCTAGAGGTTGTATGCACTTTTTCTTGCTCGTACTTCCAGGCAATCAACATTATATTCTGCAAATACTAGACTAGCACTCGTTCTTCTTGGGACACCCACCAGTCTCCTGAATATGTCATTGTATGCCACTCGCAGTTTGCTCATAGAACTCCTCGTAATTTGGGACAGCCACTAGTCTTGGGACACCCACCAGTCTCCTGAATATGTCATTGTATGCTACTCACAGTTTGCTCATAGTACTTCTTGTAATTTGGGACACCCACCAGTATTAGGACACCCACCAGTCTTGGGGCACCCACCAGTCTTGGGACACCCACCAGTCTTGGGACACCCACCAGTCTTGGGACATCCACCAGTCTTGGGACACCCACCAGTCTTGGGACACCCATCAGTCTCCTGAATGTCATTGTATGCCACTCGCGTTTGCTCATAGGACTCCTCGTAATTTGGGACACCCACCAGTCTCCTGAATATGTCATTGTATGCTACTCGCCGTTTGCTCATAGGACTTCTCGTAATTTACACCACAATGAGTTACAGTATATAGGCTAACAGCTACATCTGCCTTTTAATAGCTTAGGACAACAGCTACATCCGCCTTTCAATGGCTTTGGATAACAGCTACATCCGCCTTTCAATGGCTTAGGCTAACAGCAACATCCCCCTTTCAATGGCTTTGGATAACAGCTACATCCGCCTTTCAATGGCTTTCCAATCAAACAATTGTGTAGGTATCACAATTTAGGGTATGCTCGTTGACAGGGATTTGGGGGGACTCGGCCACAATGTCTTACATGGAGGTCACCTTGTGTAAGCCGGTTGCATGCGGACGACTGATTTCTAGAGGGTCGGCGGTAAGACCATTTGGGGATCCATATTGGCGTGGCAAAGGTGGATACAGGCCGGGCGAGGAAGCGGAGGGATACCAAATGTGTCTCTTGCGAACGAGTGCCCCCAGTTAGTCCCGGATGGCCTTCATTAGTCGAATCTTGATAGCGGTCTCCTTGAGAGGCTAGGAGGCATGTTGGGAGAAGTACTGGGGCTGGGGGTACACCGCGGTTCTTAGCCCTGCGGTCGAGATACAGATGGTGTTAGGGATGTGTATACAGATGATGTTGGGATAATGCATCCAGATGGTGTTGGGGATAATGTCTCATCAAGAAACAGTGAACGTTTTTTTATGTCTTCGCGAGGTTAATCTGTTAACTGGTCAGTTTTAATCGCATCTATTAATGATCTTTTCAGCTAACTCGACGGAACCATTATCTAGAAATTGAAATTATACTTCACTGCGCATAAAAAAAAAGTATTCTAACGCAGAAAATATAAATTAGTAACTTGGCGACTTAAGTTTCGCACGGCCTGCAAAATGGTTTACAAAATGAAATTCAAGTGCCACTTCGTAGTGTACGCACGACATTGTGTGATTTATTTCAGAAAATAATTTATGAAAGTAATAACCAATCATCAACGCCCACAAATTCATCATGACACGTGCTAACGAAAAAACAAATGAAGTGCATGGGTTTCTCCATTAGATGCTAAGTCGAGCTGGACGATTGTTTGATCCGCATAATACTGGACGATTGTTTGATCAGCATATTATTGGGCGATTGTGTGATCAGCAGCGTCAGCTCAAAAACCCTATGGTCAATTTAATCTCCGCCTTGAGCCGTGTTCCCGCACAATCGTGCTTACGGTCTTCAATGAGAGTAAATAAATATTTTTCAATCACAAAAATACTCTACTCGCTTTCTCACATCCGCCATAGTGGATAAAAATCCTCTGACATCTTATCTCATGTTTTAAGTTATAACTTACTTTGGTCAAACGTTATTTGGCAACTGATGCATCCAGCTGTCCAATTCAATATATCAAATGATATAGTGGAATAAAAATCCATTTCACCATCGGCACTGGTTGATACTGGTTGTAGTAGAGGAGTCACCGTCGGCGCCGGTTGTTACTGCCTGCCGTAGAGGTGACACCATCGGGGCTGGTTGATACTGCATGTCGTAGAGGAGACAGCTCCAACAAATAGTGGGAATTTATCAGGGACGCACCGATCGGTTGGAAGATAAAAAGAAATACAAATTTTCCTTGTCAATAGCATTGATTCCTCGTCAATAGCATTGATTCCTTCTTAATAGCATTTGTCATGATCAGTCACAGCTAGCAGATATATTTATTTAAATATATGTACGTCACAATGTTATCCAGACATTCTCGTAAAGCTTGAGTCTTTAGCACTGCGCGAGAAGCAGCGTAGGCCTGTCAACGTCAACCCCTAGATTAAGTTACACGGTGGGATACCCTTGCTTTGCGTATTTCCTATCACCCTCAGAAGTGTTTCTTTTAGCAAACGGCAACTTGTCCCCATATTAAATTTCTTGAGCGAGAGACGTTGACAAGTGCATGTCATTTGGGTCATCCTGTGGCCGGTATCCTTTAACGAAGAGGGGCTGTGCTTCACTCTCATAGCCCAGGGTAACCTTAAAAAGTATCGAACGAGGGGGGGAGGAGCCTATAAATTTGTTAACGGCCTAAATTTATTTGTATGCCAATGAGGGTCAAGGATTTGGACTAACACGCCTCCTCAGAATTACCAAACTGTAGAGTGGTTCTCTTATTGGAGGATCATTTCATACACATAAAAGCATGGCCCTCCTCTATTTCAGTAGTTGGGTGATGATTTGAATGGATCTTCACATTTCGTAACGAAACAGCTTGGGAGGAGGAAAGCCCCATTAGAATAGCAACGCTGGCATTAGGTTCCATAATTTGTTGTTAACTCTGTGTGATACTTTGCTAGATAATATGTGATAAATACTTTCATACCTAGATGTGTGTAATAATTCCTCAGTATTTATATGTCCTTTTTTGTATCTTCCTACAGGGTGGGTTCTTCTCCTTTTTGTTCTTCTATATCGTTTTCTCATTTATGTCATTACATTGCTTTTCTCCTTTTGTTCTTTTTACTGTTCAATTTGATTATCTAAACAATACACTTTTTGTTTTGTTGGGTCTGTTAATATCACAATCAATAATCATGCTCGTTTGAGAATTAACCTGTTGACTTGCTATTATGTTCATAATTCAAAATAACAGAAACCGATGACACGTGTATTATTTGTACTTCCTCCACCATTACCGTATTATAACAACCTCAAATTAAAGTTTTATAACATTGGTGCGCAGCAATGCGGGATTTTGAAGCAAACAAATAGAAGTAAAAATTCTTCAATGTAATACAAATCAAATCATCACTTCAAAACAAAATGCTTCAAGTCCCCTTACACACTCTGCCATTGAGACACTCGACCTTTGCCGCGCCTCTCGTGCCCCACGCTACCAAAATAAACAAAACAACAAGCCGGGATGAACTTCAACCGCAGACCTGCTCTACTAGCACGGAGCTGTCAGCCCTTATATCTGACAGCATGGCAGATCTGGCTATTCCTGGCATGGCATTGCAACCGAGAACGCACTTGGACGGCCGTCTGTCAATTCCTGGCAGGCCGACAGAGGACATTGATTCCATGGCCCATCCAGGCCCAACTGGGTCATATCCAGGCCCATCCGAAACATTCTCCAATCATGGCATAAAAAATGACTGGTATTCTCTTGGTATAAAAACGACCGGTATTCGGAAATGTTCCGGAAGCTCTATTGTCTTGTTTGGAGGAGGAGTATTCTCTCCGTCCATGCCGACAGTGCATAACCTCTATATATGCTCAGGAATTAGGTGTTTTTTTAGTTTTGAAAACGTTTATAGTTTTTTCTCAGAAAATATCCCAGTTTTGTTCTCGCGTTTCAACTAAAGCTAAACTGACCTTCATGAGCTGTGATTAATTAATTAAGGGTGTCAAAGGCAGTCCATGATTCAAAGGGTATATTAATATGAGTCAGCGCCTTCTATTTCCACTACTCTGAACCATGTGTCTGCGCCTTCTATTTCCACTACTCTGAACCATGTGTCATCGCCTTCTATTTCCACTACTCTAAACCATGTGTCTGCGCCTTCTATTTCCACTACTCTAAACCATGTGTTTGCGCCTTCTATTTCCACTACTCTGAACCATGTGTCTGCGCTTCCTATTTCCACTACTCTGAACCAAAAATCTATCAGACAGGATTGCAATACAAATATCCCCCAATGAGAGTGCAGTTATATGTCAGATGTGCGTCATGTCATTTCATCATAAGACAGTTACAATTCATTTCGAATGTGGGAATCAAAAGTAACATCGCTGATAGGTTTTCTCCTTGGGCTCCTTACTTCTCTAAAGCGACACGATATTATCTAAAGAGTGTTACTCGTGAATGTTTCCCATGCTTCGGAAACATTGAAGACAACCTAATTTCAAACCACGGAATAACCAGTGGTTCCTGTACATGTTCTTAAGAGCCATTAAATTTGCACGGAACAGAACGAAAGTCGTGCGTGCGTGATGCAGGGAATAGCATCAAGCGCACGATTCTAGCCGGAGTTTACTCTTCGCGGTGGCAGGTGTGATCGTGCTATTTCACTGACTGGTAATCCATCAGAAACTGAGGGCTTCACTTCTGTGCGCCGATTGTCGTTCATTGATCAGTGACTATCCCTTTACTGACTACCACGTATCTGCACACTCCACTCTTTGTTGGATGTTTAGAGTTCAGAATACTAAATTCATCGAGTTCATATCCACTAAGTTCCACGCTACCTATTGTGGCTAGTGGAGACCTCTCTGACGTCTCCTCTCTAGTCAGGCTCTCTCCACTTAGAGTCAACTCACGCCGCCTACGCTCGCACTCAGGGATACCTTTTTGCTTCCTCCGCCCCATTCCAACTCTATCGTTACCAGGTTACCTTTTCCGGCCAACAATAAATTCAGGCACTTCCTACTCACAGCTATCCCTTTTCTGCTACCCACTCTATTCAGGCACTTCCTACTCACAGCCATCTCTTTTCTGCTACCCACTCTATTCAGGCACTT
>SDVV010021369.1:0-13147 GCA_016164225.1 Gammarus roeselii
TATATAGCGTTCATGTCATGCAAGTGACTGCTAGCTAGTTCATCGCGTGTGTGCAAGTGACTACCAGCTTGCTCAGCGTTCATGTCTTGCAAGTGACTGCTAGCTAGTTCATCGCGTGTGTGCAAGTGACTGCTAGCTAGTTCATCGCGTGTGTGCAAGTGACTACCAGCTGGTTCAGCGTTCATGTCTTGCAAGTTACCGCTAGCTAGTTTATTGGTTGTTTGCAAGTGACTGCCAGCTAATATATAGCTCGTATCTTGCAAGTCATTGTTAGCTACTTCATCGCTCGTGTGCAAGTGACTGCCAGCTAGTCCAGCGTTCGTGTCTTCCAAGTTAACTGTGAACCGTTTTCTAATTTTTCCCTACCACACCATCGCGACTATACTCCAATGATCGTCCGCTTTATCGGGTGGTTCATCCTGCTTCAAATGATTGATGTGCCCTCATTCAGCACCTATTATCGCCCACTTTATGTCACTTTCCAAACCAGCGTTGGGTGATGGTATTTCCCTTGTTAACCTCTGACTACGTTAGCTGCTCGACCATCCTCTTGCCTCCAAAGAAGACCGTCCAGGATCCATAACCTGACGAGGAGGTACTTGATGGCAGCGAGAGCGTTGATTGTACTCGAGTAGGATCGGCCTATTCGTGCTGCTATTTTCGTCTGAATGAACTTGCCCAACAGTAACTTGTGTTTGCTCACTCACAAGTTAGAGGAGATGGAAACGAGGATCGAGCAGCTGGAGGGAGAAGTGGTTAACTCGAGAAGAGTCATGTTCAAGTTGAAGAAACAGATTGATGGCTCCGATGGGCATGTAAGAGATACGCTGTTATTCTGTGAAACAGCTGTGTCGCCCGTGACGAAGGACGGCGACTGTGCCAACCTAGCGTGTAGTGTTGCAATGGAATCTCCCAAGTGAACACTGATATCGGTGTAGTTAGAATCAGGCACCCACCGTATAGGGTGCCTGTATCAGGGTCCTGATCGACGCTGCGCCAACCTGTTTACGAACGAGAGTCTCAACACCCATCATCAATACAATTTCATTCCTGCTTTGGAAGGCGAAACGTGATTGCATAGACCAGATAACGGCCTGCTCTTCAACGCCGGTCGAGTTCATGTTTGGGTGAAGCCTCCAAGCACAGACTCACCAAATGCTCCCAACCTCAACATGGCCATAAATATAGTTGAAAATTTGGTTCATTCATATAAAAACTCATTGGATAGGTGCGTTCTATTTTCGAGCGACCTTTTTTATTATCTTGTTATTCAGACCTCTACTTAGTGCCTCGGATCATTAGCATGTATTATTATCCTCGTATTTCTTATTCTTCCTGTAGATGTTTGATTTTTTATTGAATTTCATGACGCTATGAGAGCGTGCGGTCCGGATGACAATTATTTTGATAATTACTATAACTATAAAAATCGACCAATGCAATCTAGTAACTATTCGATAAAATACTGTTATACATTTCACTGAAATAAATGTAAAACTAATTTATTAATTATGAACTCTAACGATAAATTCTTTAAAGCAAGTGGCGAAGGTTTGTTTTCTATGATGACTTCTTGTGTCGCGCACCGGACGTCATTACTGTGACGGAGACTTGGTTGGATGATGACAGTAAATCTCTTAGTAATTTCGAAGGGTATACTTAGTTTCATTGGATGACAGTGGGTAGAGAAAGATGGGGGGATATTGATTCTTTGTAGATAGGAGTTGTCTGCTAAGGTAGTCGATATTCTGGGTCAATATGATGACAGTTGAATTGGTGTTGTTTGCGTATGAGATGATGGGCCTAATGATAGGTTTGTATAGCGTTGTAATATATTCTTTGCAGTGACCATAGCTTGTTGTAGTAAGCACTTGAAACACGTTCTATCTTACTCTGGCCTTAGTTCCGATGTTGTTTGTGTGAGGTTTTAATGTCATCCCCGTGTCATAAGTGAGTCCAAGGATAGTTGTAGTGGGACTGTGGGGTATGGGAGTGTTCGTGGGCGTGACATGAGGGTAGCTGCGGTGTTCACTGTACATCTGGCATTACTAATGTGAGGGATGACTTGCTTGCGGACACCTTCGTTCTGTTGTTCAGAAGCCAGAAGTCACGAGAGTTCAGGTACTGCAGGACGTGTGTAGCTGCGGCCTCGGGACTGCGGTTGTGTGAGTATTGTGAGGTCGTCCACGTATGAGCTGATGTAGTTGTCGGATTCTGTTGGAATGTGCAGGTCATGTATGAAGGCATTGAAAATGGAAGATGAAAACACAAAGTCATGTTCCACACCATTGGAAAGGGGCGGGTTATTGTGGACAGTAAACAACTTTTGTCGGTCCCTAACAAAGACAAAAAATAAACAAACTCTTCTTCACTAATATTCGGCCACTAGCATGTCCCTCTTCTTCACTAATACTCGGCCTCTAGCATGTCCCTCTTCTCCACTAATATTCAGCCACTAGCATGTCCCTCTTCTTCACTAATATTCGGCCATTAGCATGTCCCTCTTCTTCACTAATATTCGGCCATTAGCATGTCCCTCTTCTTCACTAATATTCGGCCACTAGCATGTCCCTCTTCTTCACTAATATTCGGCCACTATCATGTCCCTCTTCTTCACTAATATTCGGCCACTAGCATGTCCCTCTTCTTCACTAATATTCGGTCATTAGCATGTCTCTCTTCTTCACTAATATTCGGCTACTAGCATGTCCCTCTTCTTCACTAATATTCGGCCACTAGCATGTCCCTCTTCTTCACTAATATTCGGTCATTAGCATGTCTCTCTTCTTCACTAATATTCGGCCACTAGCATGTCCCTCTGTTGAATGTACCTATATTTTGTGCTACTCTCCAGCAACTGAAGGTTGTGAATGGAGCAAAATGCTTAATACGATATATTAGAACATGAGGTGAGTTGTTTGATTTGATTTGATTTGGGCTTCACGGTGAGCTGTTTGAGGTATATATTGGCATTGGACTTCATGGTGCGCTGTTTCAGGTATATATTGTCATTGGGCTTCATGGTGAGCTGTTTGAGGTATATATTGGCATTGGACTTCATGGTGCGCTGTTTCAGGTATATATTGTCATTGGGCTTCATGGTGAGCTGTTTGAGGTACATATTGGCATTGGGTTTCATGGTGAGCTGTTGGAGGTATATATTGGCATTGGACTTCATGGTGCGCTGTTTCAGGTATATATTGTCATTGGGCTTCATGGTGAGCTGTTTGAGGTATATATTGGCATTGGGCTTCATGGCGAGCTTTTTGAGGTATATATTGTCATTGGGCTTCATGGTGAGCTGTTTGAGGTATATAATGGCATTGGGCCTCATGGTGAGCTGTTTGAGGAATATATTGGCACTGGGCTCCACGATGAGCTGTTTGAGGTATATATTGGCACTGGGCTTCATGGTGAGCTGTTTGAGGTATATATTGGCATCGAGCTTCGTGGTGAGCTGTTTGAGGTATATATTGGCATTGGGCTTCATGGTGAGCTGTTTGAGGTATATATTGGCACTGGGCTTCATGGTGAGCTGTTTGAGGTATATATTGGCATTGGGCTTCACGGTGAGCTGTTTGAGGTTTATACTGTCATTGGGCTTCCTGGTGAGCTGTTTCAGGTATTTATTGGCATTGGGCTTCATGGTGAGCTGTTTGAGGTACATACTGTCATTGGGCTTTATGGTGAGCTGTTTGAGGTATATATTGGCATTGGGCTTCATGGTGAGCTGTTTGAGGTATATACTGTCATTGGGCTTCATGGTGAGCTGTTTGAAGTATATATTGGCATTGGGCTTCATGGTGAGCTCTTTGAGGTATGTATCGGCATTGGACCTCATGGTGAGCTGTTTGAGGTATATATTGGCACTGGGCTTCACGGTGAGCTGTTTGAGGTATGTATTGGCACTAGGCTTCATGGTGAGCTGTTTGAGGTATGTATTGGCATTGGACCTCATGGTGAGCTGTTTGAGGTATATATTGGAACTGGGCTTCATGGTGAGCTGTTTGAGGTATGTATTGGCACTGGGCTTCATGGTGAGCTGTTTGAGGTATGTATTGGCACTAGGCTTCATGGTGAGCTGTTTGAGGAATGTATTGGCACTAGGCTTCATGGTGAGCTATTTGAGGTATATATTGGCACGGGCATTCAACAGAACTAACATCGTCGAAGAAAGTATAATTATAATGCGAGTAGATTGTCCGTTGCGAAATAATAAGATCAACATGTTTAAAGTTGAAACCCTTCTACTTCACAGGGTCACATCTCTCAATGTATCTGTCCATCTGCTCTCAATTGTTTTCATTATCACTAAATTACAAAGATCACCCATATGGACAGTTTTCTTGACATAACACTCGCCCTTTCAACGTACAAGGCTCCATAATATGTTTTGAGAGGTAAAAATATTTAACTCACTGCACGCTGCATGGAATAGCCTTCGATTAGTGGAAATGATTGAGTATCTATTTATAGATATGCCCAAAGTATTGCCCTAGAAGAACAGGCCTGAAAGAACAGGCCTAGAAGAACAGGCCTAAAAGAACCGGCCTAAAAGAACGCAGACAAGTCCTTTTTGAACTGATGCTAAGGCTAGCGATACAAAAACGACCCGTAATCAATTTAACCGTTATTCTCAAAATCTCAGTCTGTTGAGTACGGACAGTATTGGGAGTCCCCCCTTCTCTAGAGAATAGCCGATATGGCTAACTAGGGAGGGACCCTTCATTTGTTCTGAATGGTACATGAACCCAATGGTTTCCTTGCTTGAAGTAAATATCGCACCTAAAAACACCCGCAACGCACATCAGAAGGTGTGTTACTGAAACCGCCATCTTCAGTAGCGGCAAGTGAGAATGGCAATCTCTTTCCGGCCTAAAGCTCTCAAGCCCTTGACCAATGGCCTGTTAATGGCCTCCGGGCGGCAGACCCTAAAAGCTTTGCCAGGTTACGAAACGGCAATAGAAGATAAGGTGGCGTGAGCTACTCGAATGGTATTTCACTGCAGCTTGTATCAGGTGTGCAATGGGACACATCGCATCTCGCTGAATTTAGATTATTATATACAATTCATTATGGATGAGATAAAAAAAAAAATGTTTGTGTAGCAATTGTAGTCGATTTATTGACAACTTTATCCACAGGTAGCTGTACAGTCGATTACACAGGTTAAAGCATCATCTAAGTACTAAGGTTTAAACACTTGCGGTGTGTTTGTTGTATTATGAGATAAAATCAATGCAATTTTTCTACTAAAAACATTCAGTAGTGCTTCAGAACGAGTCAGTCATCAGCTATGCCGGCCGCTGGCTAGCAACCCACTCTGAACGAGACACTCATCAGTCATGCCAGCCCTTGACTAGCAACCCACTCTGAACGAGACACTCATCAGCCATGCCAGTCCCTGACTAGCAACCCATTATGAACGAGACACTCATCAGCCATGTCAGTCCCTGACTAGCAACCCACTCTGAACGAGACACTCATCAGCCATGATAGTCCCTGACTAGCAACCCACTCTGAACGAGGCACTCATCACCCATGCCAGTTCCTGACTAGTTACCCACTCTGAACGAGACACTCATCAGCCATGCCAGTCCCTGACTAGCAGCCCACTCTGAGCGATACACTCATCAGTCATGTCAGTCCCTGACTAGCAGCCCACTCTGACCGAGACACTCATTAGCTATGTCAGTCCCTGACTAGTTACCCAACACTCATCAGCCATGCCAGTTCCTGACTAACAACGCGCTATGACAACATCTGAGACGAGTCTTTCTTCGCGCGGGACCACTTGACACTGCAGTGATTGCTTATTGCCGACCTTTTCCACCGGAATTTCGCTGCATGGCAAATGTGGATTCTTCAAACCTGGCTGGATTCTGAAACCTGGCTGGAATCTGATATTAACACTACCTTCATCGAGATTGACGGCTTCAATGTTTATAGAAAAGATAGTGAAAGGAATGTGGTGAAACCGTGATTTATGTGCGAGAAGAATATACCTCTTCTCAAGTAATGCTTAACGACGGCAATAAATTTGATGACCTTTGGGTGAATTTCCAGGTACGAAAAAAAAAGATCGCTTGTTGGTGGTTCTCTTTACAGACCACCCAAAGCAAGTGTACAGTTTTTTCAATACATTGAAGAAAGATTTCGAGAAGCTATCTGCTTAGGAAAAATGATGTACATTTTGGGATATTTCAATGATGATCAATTTAAATTGAAATCCAACAATATGAAGCCGATTTTAGACAGACTCGGGCTGCATCAGCTCATAAAAAGTGCAACAAGAATTATTTCCGAATCCTAAACTGTATTGGATCTGCTCAAAAGTAACAATCCGTCTTCCATTGTTACCACAGACGTGGAGCCCAATTCTTTCTCGGACCACCATGAAATAAACTGCACCATTCACATCAAAAAAGAGGAGAAACAAGTATACAGAATAACCTGTCGTACAAAATGAAATTACAGCGCGGATATTTTCAGAGCACAACTAGTGGCAAACGTCGAGATGAAAAAACAGATACATTGCACAGATAACGTCACAGAGCAAGCCCAATTACTCACTGACTATCTTCTCACATGTCTCAACGGAAATTAAAACAATTAAAAGCATGCCGGGTAAATGGATTACAGGAAAACTGCGAAATGAAATCGCATTTAACAAATATGTCAAACGCAGAGCAAAACGAAGGATCACTTGGTTAGAATTATTTTGAATTCAAAATAGAAGAGTCAAACGAGAAGTCAGGAGGGTAAAAATTAAATATCATCATGAGGAACTAGAACAGTGCAAAAATTATCAAAAAGAAACGGGGAATGTACTGAAAATGAATTGTTCCCTACAAAAAAAAGATCACCTCGCCTACTTATCTGAATACTCAAACAACTTCTGAGAAGTTTAACAACTACTTCGCTGGAGTTGGGCAACAGGTTTTTGAAGAGGTGACCCAGAAAGCTTATCAAAGATTACAGAGCGACGCAACAGATACATGGAGTCCAAAAGCTTTCGATGGAGACAGCGACCAAGAAGCAAACGTCAAATGGAAACCAAAGCAAGTATCGCAACACGAAGTAAAACGAGCTGTATTTGCCTTGAGGAACACAAATTCTACAGGAATAGATGGTTTAGTCCTACAATATCTGAAAGACAGCCTTATAGTGACCTTGCCTTATATCAGCACAGTTATTAACACCTTCATAGCTAGTGAAACTTTTCCTGAGATCTGGAAGCATGCAATTATAAAAGTAATTCATCAATCTGGGGACAAGAATGAACCATCAAACTTTAGACAGATAAGTCTTCTGCCTGTCCTATCCAAGATTCTAGAAAAGGTAATATCTATCCAATTGATTGACTTCCTCAAATCAAACAAGCTGTACAAATCCTGCCTGTATGCTTATTGGCGAAAAGTGTCAACAGAAGACGCATATGAGCATCACTGAAGATCTGTACAAAAATGTTGAAGCGGGGCAGATATCTCTGCTGGTATTGCAAGACATGTCTAAAGCATTCGAAGGTGTAAGCCATACAATTCTTTGTGGCAAGCTCCGTAATATCGGAATTGACCCTACATGGTTCGAAAGTTATCTGATGAATCGACAACAATAAGTTAAACTCGATAACGCAACTATGTCAAATTCAGCCACAGTTGCCTCTGGGGTCCCTCAAGGTTCGATACTTGGCACTTTGTTGTTCCTTTTTTTTGTAAATGACATCGACTGTAAATTACCAAAAAATCAAGGGAAAATGGTAATGGATAAACTGAAAGACGATGCTGAGACAGCCGTAACTAATCTGAAATCTTGGTATGATAAAAATGAACTGAAGCTCAACTTTGAAAAAACAAAATGCATCTTGTTCGGCTCAAACTGAATAAGAAAAGCAGTTCCAATGAATTTCTCTATCAGGATAGGTAAATCTGACATTCCTGTTAAAGATACAGTAATATCTCTCGGAGTATGGTTTCATCCCGATTCTTTCCTTCAAACACCACGTAACTACTCTGTGTTCCAAGCTGAATGGAACACTTTTGTTCCTAAACTCCGCAAAAAAGAATTGGATTTCAAATCAAGATTACTGATTGCCCACGCTTTAATATTTTTTCACATTAACTACTGTATTTCAATTTGGGGGAAATTTTACCACAACCCATCGAGAGAAAGTACAACGTTGTATAAATTTTGCAGCAAAAATAACATGCGGTGGTAACCACAGAAAACGAGACCACGTAAGTCCTCTCCTCGAAGAATTACAGTGGCTCAATATCGACAACAAACTGGCACTCCATGAGTCGATCAGAATTCATCAAGATCTTCTAGAAATACATTCACCCGGCAGCCAAAGGCACATACATTCTCGAGGTGAAAAGAACAATCGATTCACAAGAAATAATGATACTTTGCACGTTGAACACAGGAAAACAGAAACTGCCTGTCGAGCTTCTTCGATTACTGGTTCAAAATCTTGGAATAACCTCCCAAAAAGCCTCAAAAATCTTGAATCCAACAAGTCTTTCAAGAATAGGCTTAATGAACATCTGTTGACCGATCAATTCAAAACGATAACTTTGCCAACAAACACAAGCTAAATGCATAATACCAACAACCAGAAAATGTATTTCTGTTCATGAGCGAACATCACCACCAACCACCACCACCATAACTTTCAACATTGATACACCATCTAATCGTTTTCACTCAGACGATACACATGTTTTCTATGTTGTAACCGATCACAATTGTCTCTGACAAATCCCATGAGTGTTAACTAGCGTTTTGTCTATTGCCATGTTTTAAATGTTCTAGTTGTTTTAGCATAAATAAAATACGAACTCAGTTTTTTCTAGGAAAGATAGGCAGCGTCTAACTAGACAAAGGTTTACTCGATTTTAAAATAATTCATTGAATTCTTTCTAACAATTACCGTACCATTTTTGATGATACAATCATTGCCTTATAAGCTAACATTTTGCTTCGTTTTCCATAACAGATGTATATTCATCCAACTTGTGTACTCCAGCATTGTATTATTTCTGATTGTCAATCATTTAATCATTTCCTAGCGGTCTTGAAGTGTTTAGATTGTATATTCAATTCTTTCGCGTGTATTTTAGGGGTATGATCTTTTTTTCTGTATAACTTATGTCGCCTTTTCACTCCTTCATTATTAATACAATGGTTTAGACCCATCCTTACAATATGTTAGTGCTTTTGGATTTTCTCAACCACATAGTGTATTCACATTTTCTGTATAATTCATGTTATCCATCCATATCTTTGTCATCGTACAATAATGTAGACTTCTCATTAGAATATGTTTGCACATTTTGATGTCCCAATCCCCTGTTCTCGAGACTCTAACCACATGCATGCGTGATTTGCCACCAAATGTACTTGTTATTTTTCACACCCATGTATTTCGTTGTTTATCAGACCCCAAGTATTTCTATTTCTCAACCCCGCGTGTCACTGGTTTTTCCAACGTTATCTAGTCGGAATTCCTTTGTCAATATAGACATTTCTGTGTGTGCATAGATGATACTTTTGTAAATAATATTTGGCTTCATGTATCCGAACCGGCGGCCCTTAGAGATGAGCAGTGACGAATCCAAATTGAACTTTCGATTAACTATAGGTAGCTCCCAGCTTTCACAGAGGCCAACTCGACGAAAATATAATTTATTGAATCATATCTACCATTTACCATACCATTTTTGAAGATACAATCATTGTCACATAAGCTAATATTGTGCTTCATCTTCTGTAACAGAAGTATATTAATTCGGTTTCTGTACTCCAGTATTGGATTATTCTGATTGTCAATCATTGAATCATTTCCTAGCGGTCATGAAGTGTATATATTTCAGTGCTATGTATATATTTTATGAATAACTTATGTTGTCTATTCACCTCTTCATTATTTCATACAATGTTTTATACCCATCTTTACAATATGTAAGCACATTTCGTCATGAAATACACATCCAGTGCTATGTATATATTTTATGTACAATTTATGTCACATATTCAATCCTTTAGTATTCATATCTTACCCCATCTTCACAATACGTTAGAGCATTTCAATTTCCCAACCCCACATTCTCAGGATTTCTTAGCCTCATGAGTTGGCGGTTATAACAATGCTATGTATTTCGTAATTTTCCCAACCCCATGTATTTCGTGATCGCCCCACCCCATGTATTTCGTGCCAGGCATTCCTGATTCTTACCTCAAATAAGATGTTGGCTGTCGATCATTGATTATAATATTAAAATTTAAAATCTGTCGTATGAAATCAGAACCAGAGGCGAATGTCAAATTGAATTTTCGCTTACATGAATTCAAATAGTGTTTACGGCAATAAAGTTTTATGTGTACTATTAAAAAAAATTGAAAACCCATTGTCAGATGATTGATGTAAAAGATTTAATAATAATTTAATAATTATACTAATTCTCATCCATATATGTAGGTATGTGTGTGCACACATGAATGTGTATTATACTGATTGTCATCCATACATGTAGTTAGGTGTATGCACATAGGAATGTGTATTGTACAGATTGTTCATCCATATATGTAGATAGGTAAGAGCACATATGAATGTATATTATACCAATTGTCATCCATATAAGTGGGTAGGTGTGTGCACATATGAATGTGTAGTTAACTGATTGTCTTCCATATGTGTAGGCAGGCGTGTGTACATATGAATGTATATTACACTTGTCATCCATATATGTAGGTAGGTGTGTGCACTTTTGAATGGAAGACAACAACAGGCCTATTGGCCGAAACTAGGTTGCCTTTTGATAGCAAGAGGATTAGTTCTGAAGTAGAACGTCTATGAGAGCTTCATGTGCTATTTCTGTAGTTTTTAAACAACAGGAAATGGAACGGTTTAGCTATTAATCGGCGATTTATGTAAAACTTATCGAGCCGCGACTTAAACGTTTCGATTGTACTGCTGTTTACAACCTCCGCTGGAAGTTTGTTCATTCTTCGACAACTCTTTACGTGAAAAAAATGCGCGTGATGTCGAGTGAGAAACGTTTCCCACCAATTTTGTATCTATTGTTCCTAGTCACTCCGTTTGTATCTAGATTGAAAAGGCTCGCTCGGTCGACGTTTTCCTTACCCTTCCTAATCTTCCACACTTCTATCATGTCGCCTATGACTCGACGTTTCTCTAGCGAATAAAGATTTAGTTCACGAAGTCTGTCTTCGTACAATTTTTTCCGCAGCGAGGGGATGAGTTTGGTAGCTCTACGTTGAACCTTCTCAAGTTCAATAAAGTCTTTTCTAAGGAATGGAGACCAGAATTGAACGGCATACTCGAGATGCGGTCTAACAAATGCAATTAATAACTTGAGCATACTGTGTTTTTTTTTGTACGAGACAGTGCGGGATATCATACCTAGCATTTTGTCGCCCTTCTTGGCAGCTTCGTTACATTGCTTGCTGCTTTTTAAGTCGTTACTAATGATGACACCTCAATCTCTCTCTTCGATGACGGGAATGAGTTCATTTCCAGACATTGAATATTCGTGTTTGGGGCTATGAAGACCTATTTACATAACTTTGCATTTGTCTTAATTAAAGTTCATTTGCCACTTTTCTGACCAATCATCAATTTTGTTCAAGTCTAGTTGGATCTGCTGACACTCTGCTTCAGTTTGCACTTTTCCTCCGATCTTAGTATCGTCTGCAAGCTTGCTAATGTTTGAGAGTACGTTGCTATCGAGATCGTTAATAAATATTATAAAGAGAACTGGCCTAACACGGATCATTGAGGCACGCCGCTTGTAACATTAACGCAGGGGAAGGAAGCTCCGTTAAGTACGACTCGCTGCCGTCTGTCTGTAAGCCAGCATTTTATCCAGTTGTTAGGCCCGCCTCGAATACCGATGCTGTGCAATTTACTAATTAGGCGCTTGGGGGGGACTTTATCAAAGACCTTTTGAAAGGCAAGGTAAATGATATCGATTGGACATTTTGTGTCATGGATTTCGATTATATTTCTGGACAAGAGTAACAGATTTGTAAGACAGGAACGGTTGTGTCTAAAGCCAAGCTGGGAGTCGCAAATCAATTTGTTTGATTCTAAGAAATCTGTAATTTTATTTGTTATCAAACTTTCCATCAACTTGCCAATGACTGAGGTGAGACTAATTGGACTGTAGTTGCCGGGACACTTTTTGTCCCCAATTTTAAAAATTGGGGTAACATTGGCCTCTTTCCATTTAGAAGGGCAGGTGCCGTTTGTGAGAGATTGGGTGAAAATGTTTGATAAATGTTCGGCGATTTCGTTTCCGGTCTCTTTTAGAATTCTAGGATGAATTTGGTCTGGTCCTGAAGATTTGGTGACTTTCAATTTATCTATATAATTAATAACTTCGGCGGTGGAAAAGATCACTGTGGTGAAGGCTTCAATTTGTTTTGCCGCAATGATGTCCAATGAATATCCTGATTCTCTACCGTAAATACAGAGCAAAAGTACTCATTAAGTAGAACCCTCATCTTGGTGTCGTCCGTTATGTGTACATGTATGATGGTATATTGTGAATTCCATTCAGTTCCATGAAGGCGAGCCAGCAGCACACGAGAGATGAGCTGCGATGTATTCATTTTGGGTTTATCAATCCCATGCACATGTGTTTTTTTATAAGATTTTCAATAACATATATTGTGAATCATGCTTTGAAACATGAAGTAGCTACAAACCGGCCGCCGATAGATGTGATGTCACAAATTCACTCTACTGTATCTCTCGTTTCGCTAATTCAAATAGCGCATATGAAAACTAAGTTTGATGTTTTATACCTAAGTATTGAAAACCCATTGCTAGACGATGGAACTAAATGATTTAATTATAATAATAATAATAACATAAGATGCTCATCATTGAAGCTGACGATTCAAGTTGATTGGTGAATATAAACAATCGATACGAACACTTATGAAGACGAAGTCGACACCTCATCACAACACATACATCTGATCTAACAGAAAACTTTACGCGAAAAGTTTTCTGATAGATCAGATGTATGTGTTGTGATGAGGTGTCGACTTCGTCTGTCCCTGTTGTATTACAGTTTGTTTTATGATAACAAAATAGATTTCCATTCTGTTTTGATAC
>SDVV010021370.1:0-13147 GCA_016164225.1 Gammarus roeselii
CTGGCCGAGGACACAAAAGATTTGCTCGACAGATAGCTGACTGGCCGAGGACACAAAAGATTTGCTCGACAGATAGCTGACTGGCCGAGGACACAAAATATTTGCTCCACAGATAGCTGACTGGCCGAGGACACAAAAAATTTGCTCCACAGATAGCTGACTGGCCGAGGACACAAAAGATTTGCTCCACAGATAGCTGACTGGCCGAGGACACGAAAGATTTGCTCCACAGATAGCTGACTGACCGAGGACACAACATATTAGCTTCACAGAGAGCTGACTGACCGAGGACACAAAGGATTTGCTTCACAGATAGCTGACTGGCCGAGGACACAAAAGATTTGCTCGACAGATAGCTGACTGGCCGAGGACACAAAAGATTTGCTCCACAGATAGCTGACTGGCCGAGGACACAAAAGATTTGCTCGCAGAGAGCTGACTGGCCGAGGATACAAAAGATTTGCTTCACAGATCGCTGACTGGCCGACGACACAAAAGATTTGCTCGACAGATAGCTGACTGGCCGAGGACACAAAAGATTTGCTCCACAGAGAGCTGACTGGCCGAGGACACAAAAAATTTGCTCGACAGATAGCTGACTGGCCGAGGACACAAAAGATTTGCTCGACAGATAGCTGACTGGCCGAGGACAAAAAAGATTTGCTCGACAGATAGCTGACTGGCCGAGGACACAAAAGATTTGCTCGACAGATAGCTGACTGGCCGAGGACACAAAAGATTTGCTCGACAGATAGCTGACTGACCGAGGACACAAAATATTTACTTCATAGAGAGCTGACTGGTCGAGGACACAAAATATTAGCTTCACAGAGAGCTGACTGACCGCCGAGGACATAAAGGATTTGCTTCACAGATAGCTGACTGGCCGAGGACACAAAATATCAGCTTCACAGAGAGCTGACTGACCGAGGACACAAAGGATTTTCTTCACAGATAGCTGACTGGCCGAGGACACACAATATTACCTTTACAGAGAGCTGACTAACCGAGGACACAAAGGATTTGCTTCACAGAAAGCTGACTGGCCGAGGACACAAAATATTAGCTTCACAGAGAGCTGACTGACCGAGGACACAAAGGATTTGCTTCACAGATAGCTGACTGGCCGAGGATACAAAATATTAGCTTCACAGAGAGCTAACTGACCGAGGACACAAAAGACTTTATCCAGTTTAATAACTATCATTTCTTACACTCAGTCGAACTGATAGTAGACATGGAGGAGCAATCTGTACGTATATTTCTGATGTATAAACCTGCAAATTTTCAGAGTATTGCACCGTTATTATGTGTGTTAGGAGTGTCAGCTATGTGTTTTGTTGGTCCTTTTCGTCGGCAATTTTTTTTCGGTTATTCAATTAATTTAGGAGTGTCCTTTTTTTTACTTTTAGGGGTGGGAAATTGCGGCCGTGGCTAGTTTTGTTCCAGACGAGCCAACTTCGGCTCAAGTTTGGCGAGTGAGCGGCCAAGGCCGTTCCATAGTTAGAAATTGGAAGGAGCCGACAACATGTGGCTCGAAGATTGGCGAACCATGATTGAGTCGTTCGTCCGCGTCAGAGGCAGTGGTACCGCCGCCGCGTCATGACCTTAACTTGGCCCGGACAAGTCCTCAGTCAACCAGGGACAGCCCGGTCGGGTGGCACCACTGGAAACCCTCGAATGTTAGAGTCGTGTCATCAGTCGTCAAACGTGCCCATCGGTGGACCCCGTCGTGGCGATACTCTAAGTTTATTATCGTAATGTGGGGTCAGGTGCAGCTGTGGGTTGGGATCCGGTAAAATTTCGGTATTCTGCATTGATTGTGCTGGGGTTTTAATATTTCACTTGCATAACCGTGTGTCATTAGTACCCAAATATATAGTATAAAATCAGAGTCAAGTTTTAGTCTCCATGCAGTCAATTCAATAATAACCCTATGTCTTTCCTGTCTCCTGTCATTTGCCTTGACCCTCTTCCCCTATCATTTTACCATATTCTTCAATCCGTATTCAATCGTCGTTTCCTCACGTTTGTGGTGCTGTGTGATGTTATTGTTAATAGTGGAGAGGTGCTACTGCGGGTACCTGTTTGTGGTGCTGTGTGATGTTATTGTTGCTGTGGGAGTGGTGCTGCTACGGGTACCAGTTTGTGGTGCTGTGTGATGTTATTGTTATTGCTAGAGGGGCGCTACTACGGGTACCTGTTTGTGGTGCTCTGTGATGGTATTGCTATTGCTGGAGGGGTGCATCTACAGGTTCCTGTTCGTGGTGCTGAGTGATGTTATTGTTATTGCTGGAGGGGCGCTACTACGGGTACCTGTTTGTGGTGCTGTGTGATGTTATTGTTATTGCTGGAGGGGCGCTACTACGGCTACCTGTTTGTGGTGCTCTGTGATGGTAATGCTCTTGCTGGAGGGGTGCATCTACAGGATCCTGTTTGTGGTGCTGTGTGATGTTGTTGTTAGTGGTGGAGGTGTGCTACTACGAATACCTGTTTGTGGTGCTGTATTTTGTTATTGTTATTGCTGGAGAGGTGCTACTATGGATACCTGTTTAAGGTGCTGTGTGATGACTCTAAGGTCATCAGCGTATATGTGATGATGTAGACGCTGGGTTATGTCAGTGTAAGCCGGTCGTGCATGTAGGAGGCCCTGGGACCTCCACTGAGGAAATACCGCGTTCCTGATTGCCTGTATTACAAGAGTCTGTGCCCATCTCCGTCCGAGGAAATTAGCTAGCGACTTCTTGTCGTTTGGGTGGATGTGCGTGTTGAGTATTTTGTTGATGGGGAAGTGCCTTCGAACAGTGTTGAAGGACAAGCTACGTAACTGGCACCAACCAGGATGCGAGGGGTGGTTTCTCTTCGTTCTGGTCTCCCTGGAGGGTCTGCTCGAGGTGTGCAAGCAAAGTGGGTGTGGAGTGTAGTCCTCGAAAACCGTGTAGTATAGAGGAGAGCATGATATGGTCATAAAGGCTGTTTTAAAATAGTTTCAGCATGTTTTTTAGGGATTTGGTAGTTGTGAAATAGCTCACCATGAGGATTGATCTCCACGGGATAAGTCGAGTTTTACGGGCGGCATGATTTTAGCTTGTTTTCATTTGTTAGGAATGGTGTTGTCTTCAGTCATAAGGTTAAATATGTCTGTGATAGTTCTCGTAACGATTCGACGAGTTGTTCAAGATGATGATTGTATGTTATGATCAGCCTCCGCTAGCACATATATTGTAGGTCCTAGGCCTGTTAACCCTAGCTTAAATTACACGAAGAAATCCCTTGCCTTGCATATTTTTCAGTTCCGCTCCAAAAGCAGGTGGTCCCACCATATGGATTACAGGACGTAGGAGACGTTGACGAGTAGAGGGCTATTTGGCCAACCTGTTAAACTTGACAATTCAGTATTGTGTAGCCGGTATCCAATAACGTAGAAGGGTAGTGTTAGCTCAGGGTTTTTGTATAGTGTAAACACAAAGATGGAAGGAGCCTGTGAATTAGTTAACGACCAAAGTTTATAAGTGGCCAATAAGGTCAAGGTTTCAAGACACCATGCCTCTTTGGGGAGGGACTCAAAAGTAGAGTGGTTTCTTTATTGGAGGATCACTTCATACACATAAACAAGGACCTCCTATATTATTTCAGGGTGCAGATCTAAAGTGAAGATCACAACTCATTTTATTAGCTGACGCTTTGGGTGGAGGGTGGGTCTTCGCCTTTGCGTCGGTTTTGCTTCGCTTTTCGTTTTACGCTTACGCTCTACGCTTTACACTTAATACATTTCTTTTTGCTGTTCATTTACACTTTTGTTCTGTTGTGCCCGTATATTACAATCAATGTTTAGTGCTATAGGTCGAGTTCAATATTAGGGCGAGTTCAATATTATAAAACCACTGTTTAATAATTTGTACCTTGCACTATACCTAATTATAACAATCGAATATAAAAACCCATAACATGTACGCTATAACGTCAAAGCCTGTTGCATACGAGTTTTTGGTTTTGTGCTGACGGCTATGCTCAGGACTGCTGTAAAGAGAGGATCGATGTTTGGGTCAATCTATAGTGCGTATCTGGGTATCTTTCTGTTGTCTGAATGAAGTGGTGGGTCGTTAATGTCGACTAGTGTTCGTTGAGTAGATCTGCTTGTTGTTCGTCTTATGCTATGGTGTGAATTTTGAGTGGTAGAATGGAATCATGTGAGTCTATAAGCTTCGTGTTTTTATTGTTGAGGCTCCTGATTAGTAACATAAATTTGATGATGAGATTCGAAAATTGTTGTTTGGCAGCCAAGTTCGTCATAGATTCGTTTGTTGTTCATGAATAATTGCCGAAATTTTTTGAGTTAGTTGTTAGAATCTGTATGATTTTATCGTCAATAGCGGATATATTACGGGGGTGGTTTAGTTGCGTAATCTTTCGCTTATGGAGCCAAAATGATTGGATTGAAGCCACAGATGAAACATGGCGGGTGTTTGCTGTCCGTCTGCATGGCTAAGTTTTATGGTGCAGTATTTTGTGGCAGCGTCAATAGATGTGGATGGAGTGACGTCAAAGTTGTGTAATACGTTTTTTCAGATGCTGCGTTTTCGTCATATTCTGCTCTCTTGTGGTTAGGAAAGTCTGGGGAGGGCTTCTTGTGGATGACGAATCGAAGAGGTTAATTGAGGACTATTGGGAGGTGGTCAGAGGACTTGTTTTGGTGACACCATCGATAGTTTAGAAAGAGATTGGGAGAGCAGAACGAGACATTCGGAGAGGTCGGTTGTGTGATTGGGTTGCAGGGTCTGCCAGTGGGTGGGTCTGGATTATTTGATGCGATCAGTGTGTCTACTTAGTCAACTCGGATATTAGTTCTTCGGTCAGTTTTTTGTGTGGTGAGCCAGGAGTTAAAATGTGCAGGTAAATACCGCCAATAAATATTCCATTAATACATGACAAATACCAAATGTGTCTATTTATCAAGTGTTCAAGTGTCTGCCATTGGTTTGGGGAAGTTGTCTTGGTGCAGAAAGTTGCTGTGCGGTTAGTGTAGTGGGGTGCGTGAGGGTCGACGCGGGAACGTGGGTTCGCCGCGGCAGTGTGGATGCTGGCGAAACTGACAAAGCCAGCGGGCGAACCGGAAAGGGCCACCAAAGCGTGTGTGGAGGAAGGATGCTTTGCTGGGGATAGTATTTTGTTCAGGTCTGTAATAATTTTGTTGATTGATTGACAGATAACGAACTGTCATCCATTTTAAATATTTATATGGTTGTAGACACCAGGGCATGGTGTTGTGTACTGTGAACATGTCTAACAGTTGTAAAGGATCGCGCCGACATGACACTGTAGAACGATTGCAAGAAGGACATGGGTAAACTGTGGGACAGGCTTAGAATGGGTTTAGGGGGAAGAATGTTGACGTATGTCCACTTCTCTTATTTGAAGAAAACCTGAACATGTGTCGCGGCTCTGGTGTGTGGGAGAGTGTCTCATACGTCCCCATCGCAACTGGCTCTCTTCTATTCGATCCGCCCGACCCTCGTAGGCCCACTCGTTGGACGGCGAAATTAAACTCTATGTTAACCAACGGAAAAGTTTAACTTCAAAAATGCTAGAAAAAATATTGAAATCCTCACTAAGACTTCCCCTGCTTCATTTATACGAAAGAAAAAAATTGTTGTGGTTGGTTAGGGAAAAATGCGCAAACAAACGCCGACTCGCTTAAAAGTTAGTCGCGGCTCAGAAGAAACGGGAAGCCTTGAAAGTTCGGCAATAGCGTTTCAAAAACACGTTGCCATTCGCAAGGCATAAATGCCTAAAACAGATAAAGGGGCGGGAATTCGGACAAAGAGCAACCGTTCATTGCTAAAAAGTTGCGAGAATGGATGGAAAAAATAAAAAATGCTCCTGGTAGAGCGAAGGATGAATTAATTTATCAAACGCTGAACCCACTGCTAAATTGTATCCCGCCGATTATAATCTAGATTAACTGAACACACACTGCGTAAGAGTTTTACGTATCAAACAACCAATGTAAGGTGTTATAGATTTTATTACAGTTCAATAGGAAGAGCGGACCGAACATGTTGGACAGGAATTGTTCTTTATAATGATTTCGCATAAAACGACCGATTTGCTGAATACTTTAGTGTACAATTGTGAAGCAATATTGGCTGAATGCCATAGTGTACAGTTGTGATGCAATATTGGCTGAATGCTTCAGTGTACAGCTGTGATGCAATATTAGCTGAAAGCCTTAGTGTACAGTTGTGAAGCAATATTGGCTGAATGCCACAGTGTGCAGTTGTGATGCAATATCGGCTGAATGCTTCTGTGTACGGTTTTGAAGCAATATTGGCTGAATGCCTTAGTGTACAGTTGTGACTCAATATTAGCCGCATGCCTTAGTGTACAGTTGTGAAGCAATATTGGCTGAATGCTTTAGTGTACAGTTGTGAAGCCAAATTGTCAATCTTTTCGTGCTTGAGGGGAAAATGAAATTTTTGTTTGCCAAGTCAGACTGTTGTTCTTCAGTAATATACACGCAGGATTCATAGCCGCTGTATTGTTGATACTTTTACAGTGAACAATGCAATGTTAGCGATTGATAAGACGATGAACATCGAACAGTTCACCGCTGTTCTGGCATCATTAAGGGTCTCAACGAACGAGCAAAAAATGACATGTAGTAGCCAAGTCTTGAGAGGGAAACCGTGAGGCCGAGTGAGACGCCCTGAGTAGAGTAGCCTGGCCATATGAGGGGAGGCGTGAGGCCGAGTGAGACGCCCTGAGTGGAGATGCTTGGCCATATGAGGGGAGGCGTAAGGCCGAGTGAGACGCCCTTAATGCAGTAACCTGGTCATGAAAGGGAAGGCGTGAGACTCATTGAGACCCCTTGAATGGAGTAACCTGGCCATAAGAGGGAAGGCATGTGGCCGAGTGAGACGCCCTGAGTGTAGATGCCTGGCCATATGAGGGGAGGCGTAAGGCCGAATGAGACGCCCTGAGTGGAGATGCCTGGCCATACTTGGGGAGGCGTGAGGCCGAGTGAGACGCCCTGAGTTTAGTAGCCTGGGGCATATGAGGGGAGGCGTGAGACCGAGTGAGACGCCCTGAGTGGAGATGACTGGCCATATGAAGGGAGGCGTGAGGCCGAGTGAGATGCCTTGAGTGGAGATGCCTGGCCATATGAGGGGAGGCGTGAGGCCGAGTGAGACGCCCTTAGTGTAGATGCCTGGCTATATGAGGGGAGGCGTGAGGCCGAGTGAGACGCCCTGAGTGGGGATGCCTGGCCATATGAGGGGAGGCGTGAGTTCGAGTGAGACGTCCTGAGTGGAGATGCCTGGCCATAAGAGGGAATGCGGGAGGCTGAGTGAGACGCCCTGAGTGGAGATGCCTGGCCATATGAGGGGAGGCGTGAGGCCGAGTGAGACGCCCTGAGTGGAGATGCCTGGCTATATGAGGGGAGGCGTGAGGCCGAGTGAGACGCCCTTAATGCAGTAACCTGGTCATGAAAGGGAAGGCGTGCGGCTGATTGAGACCCCTTGAATGGAGTAACCTGGCCATAAGAGGGAAGGCGTGAGGCTGAGTGAGACGCCCTGAGTGGAGTAGCCTGGGCCATATGAGGGGAGGCGTGAGGCCGAGTGAGACGCCCTGAGTGGAGTAGCCTGGCCATATGAGGGGAGGCGTGAGGCGGAGTGAGACGCCCTGAGTGGAGATGCCTGGTCATATGAGGGGAGGCGTGAGGCCGAGTGAGACGCCCTGAGTGGAGTAACCTGGCCATAAGAGGGAAGGCGTGAGGCTGAGTGAGACCCCCTGAGTGGAGTAACCTGGCCATAAGACGAAAGACGTGAGGCGTAGTGAGACCCCCTGAGTGGAGTAACCTGGCCATAAGAGGAAAGGCGTGAGGCTGAGTGAGACGCCCTGTGTGGAGTAGCCTGGCCTGGCCATAATACAAAAAGCCTTAAGCTGAGTGAGACGCCCTGAGTGGAGTAACCTGGCTATGAAAGGGAAGGCGTGAGGATGAGTGAGACACCCTTAGTGGAGTAACTTGACCATAAGAGGGAAGGCGTGAGGCTGAGTGAGACGCCCTGCGGACAAGTGAGACACCATGAGTGGAGTTGCCTGGCTATTGGAGGGAAAGCGTGATAGCAAGTGAGACCCCATGATTGGAGTAGCCTGTCCATTGGAGAGAAAATGTGATGACAAGTGAGATACCATGAGTGGAGTAGCTTAGCTATTGGAGGGAAAGCGTGATAACAGGTGAGACACCATGAGTAGAGTTGCCTGGCGATTGGAGGTAAAGCGTGATGACAAGTGAGACACCATGAGTGGAGTAGCCTGGTGTATTGGAGGGAAAGCGTGATGACAAGTGAGACCATGAATGGAGTAGCCTGACGATTGAAGGGAAAGCGTGATAACATGTGAGACACCACGAGTGAGGTAGCCTGTCGATTGAAGAGAAAGCGTGATGATAAGTGAGACACCATGAGTGGAGTAGCCTGGCTATTGGAGGGGAAGCGCGAGGACAAGTGAGAGACCATGAGTGGAGTAGCCCGGTGATTGGAGGGAAATTGTGATGACAAGTGATACACCATGAGTGGCGTAGCCTGGCGATTGGAGGGAAAAAGCGTGATGACAAGTGAGACACCATGAGTGGAGTAGCCTGGCGATTGGAAGGAAATTGTGATGACAAGTGATGCCCCATGAGTGGAGTAGCCTGGCAATTGGAGAAAAAGCGTGATAACAAGTGAGACCATGAGTGAAGTAGCCTGGCTATTGTAGGGAAAGCGTGATGACAAGTGAATCCATGAGTGGAGTAGCCTGGCGATTGGAGGGAAAGCGTGATGACAAGTGAGACACCATGAGTGGAGTAGCCTGGCGATTGGAGGGAAAGCGTGATGACAAGTGAGACCATGAGTGGAGTAGCCTGGCGATTGGAGGGAAAGCTTAATAACAAGTGAGACACCATGAGTGGAGTAGCCAAGTATTGGAGGGAATACGTGATGGCAAGTGATACACGCTTAGCCGACCAGTTCGAGGAACCTTTTCCAGAGGGAATGTGTAGAACCATCGGACATCATACAAATCGAGCGGACGAACATTATCATTGTACATACACCGCGTACGTGACATTAGAGGGTAATTCTGAGGGCTAACATTTATTTAAGCTTGTTCTTGAGACTCAGGAGAAAGATAAACTTGATCCCCTGCGGGCGGAGACGATGCGAATATGGTACAACATATTCTAATCAAATTGTTTGGTAAACAATTTGAGTGAATTTATTTTATTTTTCTATTGGTTGATTACGATTCCCGAATATTGAACAGTACTTACACAGATCACCATTGGCTACTCATTATCTCAAATACTCTTTATAGCCCCCAAAAAAAGTCCCTCTGCCCACTAGGCGGCGACACGCAGTAGACGGCAGAGTCGTGATCCAGGGGCTGGCTTCTCTGGAGGGAAATGTGGAGAGAAAACGAGGCAGCTGTTGGTGACGAGCCCGCGCGAGGTAATAGGGTAGACGAGGCAGCTGTTGGTGACAAGCCCGCACGAGGTAATAGGGTAAACGAGGCAGCTGTTGGTGACAAGCCCGCGCGAGGTGATAGGGCAGCTATGGAGAAATAACATCATCAACACCAGAAGCTTTAATGAAAACTGAAATCATTCTCTGCATTTATATTTCTAACAAATTCTTTGGTGCATCTTTATTTTCTGTCTACACATCCACTACACGATGCCGACAGTTTAATAGATACAATAAAACACAGAATTGAATGCGCCGACACACGCCTGTCCCTTACGCTAGGTGCAGCTTCCCAGCATTTGATCCAGAAAGGAAAAGAAAACCTTTGAAGGGATTGTTTCAGCTTTAACTGCATCTAGATTGGCCACGACTCGTTATCGCTTTCAGCTTCAGTAACGGCGACAGTGCGTGTGAGTGGAACGGAATCAAAAGGATTATTGTGTTTGCACGAGAGTAGATTTTATCATCAGCCACGCCAAATCGATTTAAATGACCAATGAATCAACGCTAAATAAACTCTCATTAAGAGATAATACTTTTTTATTGTTCATCGTACACGCAATTTTCTGCTTTCATTCAATGTCAACAAACAAATTTTTCAACCCCCATTAACGCCATATCGCATTTTTAGTGTACGGGTGTAAAATAATAGGTAACAAATAAGATCAGCTATAGTCACTTGATGAGACGTCCCTCGAGGGTGGGCGGGCGAGAGCGCAGGACGACGGGAATTGCATGACTGTGTTACAGACTGTGTTACAGAGGAAAGGTGGTGGACAATATGTGCAGGTTCTGTAAGGCCACCCCCCCCCCCTCGATCCTAATCTTCCGGAGGTCTGAAAATGTATAGGTATGCACGGGCAAAATTGAAGAGTCAGGTTTAATTAAAAGCACTTGAATGAATAGATAGGCTACGAATATTCTGGCGATGCTTTCGATAAAGTCAAAAGCAGGTACATTTAAATCCCTCGAGTACCAATAAAAGATGACTGAGCAGCTCCTCCTCATGTTAATTAGACTGTCAAGTCGGTAGTCCATATTAATTAGCATCGTAAAACAATCGAAACATGTTAGGGCTGCAGGGATTTGATCAAGTTGAATGATGGCGCCTAATGTCCTATCCTTCGTATGCGCGACAGACATAAGCTGCAGTGACGACTCAAAACAAAATGACACAAACGCCGTCTCACAGCACCTCTCACAGCAATTCTCAAAAGATATGAGGAGACTTCAAACCCGTGCTATGACTTTTTGACGTAGGTGGCAAATTAAAAGGCAAATCGACAACCAGGGCAAAGACGGCCAGTGTTGCAGGCGCTGCAGACATCCGCGCAAATGGCGACCGTAAACTGCTTCAAAGTTGCTATGAACGACTTGGGACAAAAAGAAGTTGGAGCCAATGGGCTGTGCTTAACGAGAAGAGCTGAGAGCAGTTGAAGGGCTGCTTGACGAGAAGAACTGAGAGCAGTTGAACGGCTGTGCTTGATGAGAAGAGCTGAGAGCAGTTGAACGGCTGTGCTTGATGAGAAGAGCTGAGAGCAGTTGAACGGCTGTGCTTGATGAGAAGAGCTGAAAGCAGTTGAAGGGCTGTGCTCCACGAAAAGAGTTGAGAGCAGTTGAACGGCCGTGCTTGATGAGAAGAGCTGAGAACAGTTGAAGGGCTGTGCTCGATGAGGAGATATGAGAGCCGTTGGAGGGCTGTGCATGAACAGAAAGTTTTGAGAGCCGTTGAAGGGCTGTGCAGGAACAGAAGAGCTGAGAGCCGTTGAAGGGCTGTGTTTGACTAGAGGAGCTGAGAACAGTTGAAGGGCTGGGCTTGACGAGAAGAGCTGAAAGCCGTTGAAGGGCTGTGCTTGATGAGAAGAGCTGAGAGCCGTTGAAGGGCTGTGTTTGATTAGAGACGGTGAGAGTCGTCGAAGAGCTGTGTTTGATTAGAGGAGCTGAGAGCCGTTGAAGGGCTGTGTTTGATTAGAGGAGCTGAGAGCCGTTGAAGGGCTGTGTTTGATTAGAGACGGTGAGAGTCGTCGAAGAGCTGTGTTTGATTAGAGGAGCTGAGAGCCGTTGAAGGGCTGTGTTTGATTAGAGGAGCTGAGAGCCGTTGAAGGGCTGTGTTTGATTAGAGACGGTGAGAGTCGTCGAAGAGCTGTGTTTGATTAGAGGAGCTGAGAGCCGTTGAAGGGCTGTGTTTGATTAGAGGAGCTGAGAGCCGTTGAAGGGCTGTGTTTGATTAGAGACGGTGAGAGTCGTTGAAGAGCTGTGTTTGATTTGAGGAGCTGAGAGCCGTTGAAGGGCTGTGTTTGATTAGAGACGGTGAGAGTCGTTGAAGGGCTGTGTTAGACGAGAAGCGCTGAGAGCCATTGACAACCTAAAATAAGACCAATATATTTTGCCAACAGCCAATGCTAGTAGTAGTCTCGAATAATATAGTCTACAAATGACTAATCCATCCATAAAAATGGTTTGCTGAGGTAGAGATCCGTGCTCGTTCAAACAAAATCAAACGAAAAATAACTTAACCTGACGTACAAAACTAATCGATAATAGAAACCTTGTAATAAATGAACTAAAATAGTTCTATTGGAACCTACCTGCAGAGTCTCATCCAAACCTGTAATGGAGATATCAAAAATATTCTGGAATCTAAGCAACAGCAAAGGGATATTTGCCAGATCAAACTTGGAGGAGTGGATTCAAACCGTCAATGGTATGTTAAATACATAGGCCAAGTGGAGAGTATCACAACCATACATAACCATAAGTGATGTAGATTCGTGTTAAATTTATCAAAAAATGAATACGGATAACATTTGAATTATCGACGTAGTTAACCTATGATCAACAGGGTACATAACCACCAAAGTTGAATTAAACTACATAATTTTGGTTAAGTTAGGTTAGGTTAGATTGATTAGATCTTTTAACATTACATGACGTGAAACTGATCCAAATTAAAAATGAAGTGTAATACCTCTATTGGAAATCACATATCAAAAGTAAAATGATACAGATGAGAACCTTTATTTTTTGTTATGGGGAGCTATAACTAGATTGACCTTCTATGATAACACCGAATCTTATCAGCTAACACCAACTTTAAAATCAATACAGATGAGGTTTGGAACAAGGGTTATGCATATATCTCACGAAAAATAAACCATAACAATCTGACGTGAACCAGATACACAATGCCAAACCTGTAACAATATAGTGAGTCATATATACTAACACCGTACATAACCATAAGGGATGTAGATAAGTGTCACCAGTATCCCCATCAAGTCGTATATGCACACACAATTGTGTACATGTTTACATGATGCCGGACCGGTGCCGGCACCGGCCCGTATATGCGTACAAAAGAACAAACATGTGCCGGCAGCGACCCATACATGCGTATAAATGTACGTATATGTGTATATGGTGCCGCACCGGCCCGTATATGAGTACAAAAGAGCAAACATGTACCGGCAGCGACCCATACATGCGTATAAATGTACGTACATGTGTATATGGTGCCGGCACCGGCCTGTATATGAGTACAGAAGTACGTATATGTGCTTTTGGTGTCTGCACCTGGTGCCGGCACAGACCCATGCATGCGTACAAAAGTGTGTACATGTGTACATGGAACCAGAACTCTGTAT
>SDVV010021371.1:0-13147 GCA_016164225.1 Gammarus roeselii
TATCCAGCGCAGCGGACGGACGAGTGGCTCATGTGGTGATGGATGGGGCTTTCAGCCCCCCAGTTTTCAAATGTCTTTGGGGAGGTTCTGTGGTTTGAACATTTATATTATATTGTATTTTGTGATTTTATTGTATTCATGTATTTGTGGTCTTTTAGATAGCTGTAATGGGTACGTTTGGTTCCTTACTGTTGTTTATTATATATTTAATAATAGTAGTTAGGAGTATACTTATATCATATTTTGGAGGGGTGGGTGTAGGGGGCCCCCAAGGCAAGAAGTTCAGTGCGCCTCTGGAATGTTTGTTAGGTGAGGCTGCTCTTAGCTGTTCTTTGTCTTCCTATGTTTTTAGTGTCTGTATCATTATATATTTATGTCTGGATTAAAATTCTATATAATTTTGTGTGTATATTATGTTCGTATTCATATCTAGTTGGGGTATAATTCACTCATTCGGTGGTTGGTTGGTGGGTTCTTAGAGGTTGGATTGGGATTTTTTAATGTGTTTTTTTTTGTATTGTTCATATTGTTTGTAGGAATATTATGGAAGGTATGTTGTAGTGCTATCTTTGCAGCCGTAGTGTGCGTTCGGCCCTGCTCGGTACCAGCCCGATGATTGAATTTGGGTATTATTTTTTTTGTTTTCCATCTGTTTATTTCATATTTATATAATATTTATAGGAATAGTATGGTATAATAGTTTGGCAGTTGGCGGGTTAATGTTTGTATTTTGGGTTGATGCAGCAGCTTTGCTACGAGATTCTATCTACCCCATAACGCACTATCCAGTTTTGAACCTGATATATCGGTGACACCATGTATCCACGTATTTCATATATACCGTTATCAAGCGGTCGTAAACTGTTCGAGTAGTCTTATCTCGAGTTTTTGTATAGTGAGTATTGGTCAGATGTATTCTTGGTTATGTCCAGGATGTGACTTTGCTGTTCATAGAAGATGTACTAAGCAGATGCATGGTATGTCTGAGGGGTTATACCATGTCAGGCTATCGCCTCTCAATTTTTGTTCCATATCAGGGGAACTTTGCTGAGATGTGACCTTTGTAGAGTTCGTTGTTGTGACACAATGGGCTTTGATACATCCACTAGAGACATAGCATCAGTAAGGTTTGAGAATATGTTTCAGATTAAAGGGGTATTGTATTAGTATTACATTATTATGCATGATCTCAGTGATTGTTTTACTGTCAAAGATTGCGGTGTAGTAATGTAATAATGCTACAATACCCCTTTAATCTGAAATAAATTCTTAAACCTTACTGATGCTATGTCTCTAGCAGCAGAAATCAAAACTCACTGTGTCATGGAACGAACTCTTCAATGCATCATCAGGTCACATCTCAGCAAGCTTCACTTGATATATAACAAATTGAGAGGCGATAACCAGACATGGTACAACCCCTCAGACATACCATGCATCTGCTTAGTACATCTTCTATGAACAGCAAAGTCACATCCTGGACGTAACCAAGAATACATACACAGGTACAGTTGTCAAGAATGGTCTTGACATGAGTCACAAAGAGTGTGGCTATGAAATCTGGGCTTCTGTTTACTGACGACCCAAGTTAACCACTACAAAGACCAGCAGCTTGTCGCATAACCTCTAAAACAAACCCATGGAACTAAAGACCAACATCCACAAGAACATGCAAATTCACGTTGAGCTTGGACAAACTCCAAATTATTACCAAAGAGTGTAAGCCGCTCAGGACCAATCCATCCAGTAAATTGTCTTCTAAAACGTTAAACTATACAATTGCTAGAGTTCATTGACGAAAATTCCACAAAGATGTAGTACGGATTTACATCTCTTGAAAATATATTCCTATGATTATCGTGGAAAAATCCTACAACAATTATAAAATAACTAAGAACTTCGCTACTCTGCCCTAATTAACATTAAAACTGTTTTATATGTGGGTATCCATCATAGAAACGGTCTACTTATACAAATAAACATGCGCAACGAGCTTTTGCTTAGGGAACTCCTCTAAACCCTCCTAAACATTGAAGACCGAGCTTGTAACAAAACAAATCTTCTATGGCTATAATATCCACGTCAATCATTGTGCCAGGACGTAAAAAATACACGAAGCACTAATAATATACAACATGTCAATAAATTATACCTGAAATAATTTTCTAGATTACAGATTTAAACCTAATATATCCTAGTATTCCTATAAGTGTATAAAATACCCAATACCTTGCATCGAAGATGGAAACTGTACAAAGAATAGACTAAACTGAATGAACCATACTAAAACTCTCGAGTTATAATACAGCACGAAGATCAATTCTCTACCACACCCAAAATATACATTAAAACCGTGAAGTACGAGGAAAAAAAATAGCGTGTAACCTCCCAAACAACTAACGTGAATAAGCAAGTGAAACATGCGAGCAACATACACTGAAACCTACAGTATATTATTTAGAATACTTCTACGCGACTACGCTATAGTACATAAAAATCTGATGGAATTTTTCTCTAACAAAGCCCAAAATATGGTCAAATTTTTCTTTAACTAAAGTATCCACGGCTTATTCGTAACATAACGTGATACATACCTAAAAACAACAAAATTATGCAAAAAAACAACCAAATATGCCTGAAATAAGGTGCTTCGTGTAAGATGCAATCCTAAAATATCCTAAAATTCCTATAACAGTAGGCAATAACCATTCAAAATTCCGAAAGTAACACAAATTCAGCATATATCAACCGATCATTTCTATGTATACATAACTCAATTTAATAACTTGCAATAAATCCATATCATTTAAGTAACCTCCAGCTACTCACGCTGAATAGGGCATCTGACCGATACTCACTTTACAAAAAAAATCGAGATAAGACTCGGTGACACCATGCGGGTACATGGTGTCACAGAGATATTAGGTTCAAACATGTATAGGGCGTTATGGGGGGGTAGATAGATTCTCGTAACGAAGCAGCTGCGTCCCCAGAAATACATGTGTCATCCCGCTCACTGCCAAACTATTATACTGTTCCTATAGATATTATACACATATGAAATAAACATATGGAAAACACAAAACGTTGCTTCAAATCCACACATCAGGCTGGTACCAAGCAGGGCCGAACGTACGCTAAGGCTGTAAATCGAGTTATATAACACACTTATCATACTATTCATATAAACAATATGTACAATATATATAATGATAAACTAACAGAAACAAAAAATATCCCAATCAAACGGCTAAGAACTCACCAAGCAGCCATCGAACGAGTCAATTATACGCTGATTAGATATGAATATGAACTTATTATACACAAAATAAATAGAATTATAATCCGGACATGAATATATGATACATACACTCAGAACATAGAAAAATGGCAAATCAACTATGGAAAAAATACTGATAAAAAGATAAAGAAAAAGAAGAACAGTCACATCTGCCCAAAATTCCAGAGGCGTACTGAACTTTTTGCCTAGGGGGTCTCCTAAAGCCACCCATCTAAATGTGACATAAGCTTATTCCTACCAGCAACAAAAGAATTTAAAGAAAGCAAACAGTTAGCGAGAAGGTAAACCCAATACATCGGTCTAGAGGATAAAAATTATATTTCAAGACTATGATTAGTAAAAAGATAAGCCTCGAAAGAATCTGAAATCCACGCAGTAGAGAACCAAATTAGTCAATTAAACCTTATCTTTAATGAATTAATACTATTAACATGTGATAAACACAAAAAATATATAGTCATCAAGCCAAATATAAATATATATAATGTAAACAATATAAAAATAACCTTCAAAAACATAGAAGATTCCCAAATACATTCGCAAAGCTGAAACTGAAACCCCCACACGCCCACCCGTATGACTCCGCCCACACCAAAACCGGTTCAGATCCCCGCCAGCCTGACTCCGGTCAACCCCTTCCCCCCCGCTATTTATCCCTATCTAATTCCTTCACAGGGGCGTTTTATGGACCTTTATATCTACTGCTATTGGTATGAACGCGAAGGCATGAGTGAAGGCTAAACGTGGCACGCCCCACTGCTTACAGACGTGCTTCATTTCGTGGCATGTTGCTAACACAGCTTTTCAAAATACTGTATCCAAATAATATCTCAGAGTATTTTGTCCGACTCTACTACGAAGAACTTAGACAAAGTAATGGAACAATGTATTTAGTTACTGCAAATTGCTAAGCTATTATTGCAGATCTTTTTTGACCACATTGTAGCAGTGGGTCACAGTTTAGCAAGGCTATGATTTGTAAAGACCAAAATTAGTAAAACGATAAGCCTTCAAACCACGAAAGAATCCCAAATCCACGCAGTAGAGAACCAATTGAGTCAATGAAATCCTATCTTTGATAAATTAATACTATTAACATGTGATAAACACAAGAAATATATAGTCATCAAGCCAAATATGAATATATAATGTGAACAATATAAATATAACCTTCAAAAACATAGAAAATTCCCAAATACATTCGCAAAGCTGAAGCTGAAAGCCCCGCCCCCCGTCCGCCCCTCCCCCCACACGCCCACCCTAATGACTCCGCCCACACCAAAACCGGTTCAGATATCCGCCAGCCTGACTCCGGTCAACCCCTTCCCCACCGCTATTTATCCCTATCTAATTCCTTCACAGGGTCGTTTTATGGACCTTTATATTTACTGCCATTGGTATGGATGCAAAGGCATGAGTGAAGGCTAAACGTGGCACGCCACTCAGCTTACAGACTTACTCCATTTCGTGGCATGTTGCTAACACAGCTGATCAAAATACTGTATCCAAATAATATCTCAGAGTATTTTTCCAACACTACTACGAAGAACGAACAAAGTTATGGAACAATGTATTTAGTCACTGCAATTTGCCAACCTATTATTGCAGATCATTTTTGACCACATTGTAGCAGTAGGTAACAGTTTAGCAAGGCTGAGACCATCAGTTATTGAGACACTTTATTTTAAGGTTTTAAATCTAGTATCCATACAATGAAAAAGTGAGTATATGATCTTATATTTGTATACATAAAAAAAACATACATTCTGAAACGTCTTTTCGCGTCTTGATGATGGGATCTAAACGCGAAAATAAGTTACTGTGCCGCGCACCCCGGGAGGTTATGAACATTTTTTAATCTTTCATTTTCAATCAAACGATGAAAGTAGTTCCGTTTGTCTCATTTTGCTTTAACGGCAAGAATCATCCTAGTTTTCTCATAATTATACAACTTCACATTATATACCTTGCATCAAACTTTCAACTTCAGATAATATTACTCGCATCCAACTTCCATCTTTACGTAATATTACTCGCATCCAACTTCCAACTTCATATAAGATTACTCGCATCCAACTTCCAACTTCACATATTACTCGCATCCAACCTCCAACTTCACATTATATTACTCGCATCCAACTTCCAACTTCACATATTACTCGCATCCAATTTCACATATTACTCGCACCCAACTTCACATATTACTCGCATCCAATTTCACATTATATTACTCGCATCCAATTTCACATTACATTACTCGCATCGAATCACCAGCTGTCCGACAATACAAAAATTTTGCTTCTCAGAAATGCTGGGAGATTGTTTATTCCTACGAGAAACCTCGACAGCGTAAATAACTGATCCAGTTTCATTGTAACTTCAACAGTTACTACAATCTACTTAAGATTGGCATCTGTGAGTTCTCGACGTGTAAAAAAATCTTGGTGCCATAGACTCCAGAAATCTTATTTTAGAGTTTTGATTTTTTTCTTGAGGTTGTATGTATATGTGATTGTTTGTGTGGTTGTACGTATGCAGCCTTACGACCTTGGGAACAGGTAGACGTACAGACATACTTTGAAACATCTAGCCTCATCACAGGGCTGTAGAAATAAAACGCGATGGCTCAGACTCGTCGAGGTAATGGTAAAATAATAAACTCCACAATAGAACGGAAACCATACAATGTCAGTACCGGTTGAAGGTACACGACCTTGTCAGTCTGCTTACAGCCAGGAAGTCTTCTCCACGCTATTAATGACAATAACAATTTTGATTTTGTTATCACTAAAATACCAAAATAATTATCCTACCATCACTAAGGTTTGAACCCACTGACCCCACCTACCCATTCATGCCATGCCTGTGGATACGCAAACTAAATCACCCTCAAAAAAGTGACCAAACTGCAGTTTCTTGCTAAGCAGAAGCGGATGGGCACTTTTTCCTCTCTCTTTCTAACGGCCGCAACACACCTGGCCGTATCTGCAGGTATCATCGAGAGCAAGCACGCTCCTCAATGCAGTCAGTCGAAAATTCTATAAAATGTTTTAAACCATGTATGTTGTATCATGAGTACCGAGGAACACATGGTGAAGTTAGGCGGGATCAATATCAAGGTCAAAAGGGAAACACTGATAATAAATCTTATCCATTGAAAAATGCGTTACTGTACACAGAGCACGCGTGCCCACGGCAACACCTGCAGAGGTGGCCAGGTGAATCGCGGCTATAATTACCTGTTGTCTGCGGTCAGCGAGCCGTTTACAAGTTACCTGTTGTTTGCGGTCAGCGGGCCGTATACAAAGTGAATGAACAAGAAGCTCAAACACACGTGCTTACGACGTCACACTGGAATGACATCCCGAAATGATCTCCTTTCACCATGTGACCTATAAACGTTACACCGACCTGCGGCCAAATCGGGGGTTAAAAACATAGGGAATGTTCTCAATTTGAGAAGTCATTGGACTAGATGGTGTCATCGCTGCTTTGGTCTGTTGTCCAGCCAACATGCAGGAAGCCTTGGCTTCAACTCACTGCGTGCGGGTGTGTGACTTTCACTTTTATTTCGAGAATTTTGTTTAGTAACCTTTCAGTTTCCTATTTCTTTGGTAGGGAATGAAGTTACCATAAGATAATGTTGACCTTAAGTTACAATCTGATATCAATATTGCCTGAGAAATATTTAAAATTTTGAACGTGACCATACATGAACAAACTTGTTCAAACAACAAACTCTGGAAGAACAAAAACTGAAGTGCTCTAATTTGTTTGCCCTTTGGTTTACAAGCTCACACGCAATTCAATGTTGATGCATTTTCCTTTCAACGGAGAATATCCATGGGTTTCTTGGTTCAAAATGTATGCCTTCCTTAGGATATGAACTAAACCTGGTCCTTGTGTACTCTGGTTTGAAAATGTATTTAATTCAAGCTTCGTTTTCTCCGATATAAAAGTGCATGGAACTCTGCGGGAACCGATACTCCACTCGACTCAATCTTTGGCAGGAGTAGTAGTATTAGTAGTTGCTCCCCTTTTAGTAGTAGTAGTAGTAGTTGCTCCCCTTTTCCACCGGAGTCCCGACGCGAAGTTGATGTAGACTCCCCCGAAGGGCAATTGAAGAGTGGCAAAGTAGGTGCAGCGTAGATTACGAGTAGATTCAACGCAGATTCCGTGTAGGTTTAACGTAGATTCCGAGTAGGTTTAACGTAAGTTCTGAGTAGGTTTAACGTAGATACAGAGTAGGTTTAACGTAGATACAGAGTAGGTTTAACGTAGATACCGAATAGGTTTAACATAGATACATTAGTAAGTTTAACGTAGATACAGAGTCCTTTTAATGTAGATACAGAGTAGATTTAACGCAGATACCGAGTAGGTTTAACGTAGTTTCAAAGTAAGTTTAACGTAGATACAGAGTAGGTTTAACATAGATAACAAGTAGGTTTAACATAGATACAGAGTATGTTTAACATAGATACAGAGTATGTTTAACGTAGATGCCGAGCAGGTTTAATGTAGATACAGAGTAGGTTTAATGTACATACAGAGTAGGTTTAATGTAGATACAGAGTAGGTTTAATGTAGATACAGAGTAGATTTAATGTAGAAACCGACTAGGTTTAATGTAGATACCGACTAGGTTTAATGTAAATACAGAGTAGGTTAAACGTAGATACCGAGTAGGTTAAACGAAGATTCCAAGTAGGTGAAACGTTTATACCGGGTAGTTTTAGCGTAGATACAGAGTAGTTTAAACGTAATAAGAGCCGTAGCCGCTTCCGCGCGCAACCGGAGCCCCAACGCAAAGTCGTCGCTCGCCACCCTGCAGGGTCCCTGCGGGAGTCTAACGATACAGCTCGGGAAGACCCGGGGGACTTGGTACCCTCCGGAATTCGTTAGGCTCTATTGGGACCCAAGGGATCTCTGCCATCCTACCCTATCCCCTGAATAATGAGTGCGAAATCGATATTCCGAGCAGTTTTCTGACCATGACGAACCGGCCCTAACTTTCTTCTTCACGATCCATAATTTTGTCATGTATAATCTATAATGCTAGTGAATTTGTGCGAGGGTTCCTGTTTGTAATTTTGTGAATGGGTGTTTTTTCTTCAGTCTGTGCTCGCTCGCACGTGCACGGATCATATGTAGTTTCTGGGGTTGACCTGGACTGCGTAGCTATAAACCTTGTAACACGTTGCGGTTGAAGTTGATCTAAACCGTGAAACCATAGACCTTGAACCAGTTTCGACGATACTATCTGTTCGCACAGGCGCGCGTGCATATTACTCTTAGAGTTTTGTATCTGTATCTTACCTGAATAACTAAATTGTACCTCTACTTAACTATACCGCGTAGCTGTAAACATTGTGTTGCGTTGCTGTCGGATCTGACTTTGTCCGTGTAGCCGTGAACCTTGTACCAGTTCCAACGATGATACCTGTGAGCACTAGCGTGCGTACATATTACTATTGAAGTTCTAAATGATTGGAGGCGAGGATTCGTTCCGTCTGAGTCTTACCTGAATAAATGAAGTGTACTGTGGTCGACCTGGACCGCGCGGCGGTCCAGGTCGTGTTGCGTTGTAGTTGGAGCTGACTTTGTCTGTGTAGCCGTGGGCTTTGTAGTAGTCACGACGATGCTACCTGTACGCACTGGCGTGCGTAAAAATTACACCTGACGTTCTAAATTATTGTAAGCGGAGGTTCGTTTCGTCTAAGCGTTTTTCTTATGCGCACCAGCGTGCGTCTGATGTTGCATTTTTTTTACAATTTTCGAACTTTAAAAGCGTGTTTTTTTTCTCGCACAGTGAGGCGTGCTAGCCTACTGGAATCCATGATCATCGAGCCCTACGGGGGACCCTATTATGACTCGCGTTGAGGCTCTGGTGGAACGGAGGATCAATTCAAATCTAATCTAACGATACATAATTATATAACTAATACAAAATAGATCAATATGAAAACAGGACACAGATAAATAATAGAGCCTACGAAATAAGAAATACTAATATACAAAAATAAAGTGTTAATGATCTATAAAATGAACAATCATCCATTCACCCCAACTGTGGCGGGCACTGTATCATTGGTCTCTAAGCATGTCGGCGTGTGCATCAATCACCCCTAGTTCATGATCACCCCTAGTTCATGATCATCCCTAGTTCATGATCATCCCTAGTTTATCATCACCCCTAGTTTATCATCACCCTTAGTTTATCATCACCCCTAGTTTATCATCACCCCTAGTTTATCATCACCCTTAGTTTATCATCACCCCTAGTTCGTCATCCCCTAGTTTATCATCACCCCTAGTTCATCATCACCCCTAGTTCATCATCACCCCTAGTCCATCATCACCCCTAGTCCATCATCACCCCTAGTCCATCATCACCCCTAGTTTATCATCACCCCTAGTTTATCAGCACCCCTATTTTATCATCACCCCTAGTTTATCATCACCCCTAGTTTATCATCACCCCTAGTTTATCGTCACCCCTAGTTTATCATCACCCCTAGTTTATCATCACCCCTAGTTTATCATCACCCCTAGTTTATCATCACCCCTAGTTTATCATCACCCCTAGTTTATCATCACCCCTATTTTATCATCACCCCTAGTTTATCATCACCCCTAGTTTATCATCACCCCTAGTTTATCATCACCCCCAGTTTATCATCACCCCTAGTTTATCATCACCCCTAGTTTATCATCACCCCTAGTTTATCATCACCCCTAGTTTATCATCACCCCTAGTTTATCATCACCCCTAGTTTATCATCATCCCTAGTTTATCATCACCCCTAGTTTATCATCACCCCTAGTTTATCATCACCCCTAGTTCATTTTCCCCCAAGTTCATGATCACCCGAGGTTCATAATCACCCCTGTTACAAACTTTATACTATTAAAGGTTGTTCAATGTGTTAAAGGTGGAGCAAGGTTGTAATGATGACAAGATATTTTCATCATATTATTTTGAATAATGAAACGAGTAAACAGGGGACTTCTCAAACGAGCATGAATAATGATTGTGACACTATAACAAGAGAAGGTATGAGAACATCGTTAAGTTATGTAGGTGGATAGTTAAGTACAATGAAGTTGAGTTGAGTTCACAAAGAAAAGCTAAGAGGCCAGAGCCCACCCTGTAGGAAGATACAAAAACGAGACATTAACCTCAAATGCAATATTACACGTATCTAAACATCAAAGTATTTATCACGTCATATTATATGATGTTGCAAAATATCACACTGAGTTAACAACAACCTTTGGAACACCTATATTTGCCTCATGTATATAACAGAGATAACCAGCTTCAGTCGCTGTTCTAATGGGGCTTACCTCCTCCCGTGCTGTCCTGTTACGTAGTGATCCCCCAATTCCCCAACTGGTCCGAACGACTTAAAAATCTCCCAGAAGGGATGGGCCCTGCTTTATGTGTAGGAATGATCCTCCAATAAGGGAACAACTCTACAGTTTGATAACTCTTAGGGGGCGTGTTATCCCAAATCCTTGACCCTCATTGGCATACAAGTAAATTCAGCCGTTGTGTCAAACCATAGACCACGCCCAAAATTCGTTGCAACTAAAAGGCTACCATGGACTACGAGAGTGAATCCTGGCCCCTCTTCGTTATCAAATCCCGGCCCCAAATTGCTGGCTTGCTTATTTTTAACAGACAGGCCCAAATGACATACACTTGTCGGGGGGCAAACTGCCGGTTGCTAAAAGAAACACTTTGAAGGGTGATGGAAAATACGCAAAGCAAAGATTTCAGACAGTGTAACCTAAGCTAGAGTTGACAGACCTACACTGTTTCTCGCACAGTGCGAAAGACTCAAGCTTTACGGGAATGTCTGGATAGACATTGAGACATATGTATATCTGCTTGCTGAGGTTGATCATAACACCCCAAGTTCATTATCACTCCAAGTTCATTATCACCCCAAGTTCATTATCACCCCAAGTTCATTATCACCCCAAGTTCATTATTATCCCAAGTTCATTATCACCCCAAGTTCATAATCACCCCAAGTTCATAATCACCCCAAGCTCATAATCACCCAAGTTCATAATCACACCAAGCTCATAATCACACCAATCTCATAATCACACCAAGCTCATAATCACACCAAGCTCATAATCACACCAAGCTCATACTCACATCAAGCTCGCAATCACACCAGGCTTGTAATCACACCTTATGGAACGAGAACAAAGAGAACCTGATATTTATACGTTATAAAAGTATTGGTGTTTGAGAACCATCTATTCAGAGAGTATTGGTGTGTTTGAGAGGCATCTATCCAGAAAGTAATGGTGTGTCTGAGACCTATCTTTTCAGAGAGTATTGGTGTGTTTGAGAGGCATCTATCCAGCGAGCAATGGTGTGTCTGAGACCTATCTTTTCAGAGAGTATTGGTGTGTTTGAGAGGCATCTATCCAGCGAGTAATGGTGTGTCTGAGACATATCTTTTCAGAGAGTATTGGTGTGTTTGAGAGGCATCTATCCAGCGAGTAATGGTGTGTCTGAGACCTATCTTTTCAGAGAGTATTGGTGTGTTTAAGAGGCATCTATACAGCGAGTAATGGTGTGTCTGAGAGCTGCGGCTTCTTTACCCCTCCGGGCAGCTGTTGTACGCTTGGTCCCATAATTGTTCTCGCAGCATCAAGTCCACAACAATTATTTACCTCCAGCAGCAGCTGGTTTAGGCTGTGTGACGTCATCTCAAGTGCACCTACAGAATATGAAACACCATGACTGGAAATGAGTATTGTCGAGGTTTATATGAATGGCATCTTGCTATGTACCGTCATGCCTGAAGCAAACTGATACTCGACAACATGTTTCAGAGGTCTTTAGATTTGAGGTACAGCCTTGCAGGGGGTCCGAATAATGCACGTCTGAACATTCACTCTGTTCAGGGGTCTTAGGTTTTGAGGTACAGACTTGCAGGGCCCCTGAATAATGCAGGTCTAAACCTCCACTCTGTTCACAGGTTTTCATGTTTGAGGTACAGCCTTGCAGGGCCTCCGAATAATGCAGGTCTAAACATTCACTCTGTTCAGAAGTCTTTAGATTTGAGGTACAGCCTTGCAGGGCCCCCGAATTAATGCAGGTCTAAACATTCACTCTGTTCAGAGGTTTTCAGATTTGAGGTATAGCCTTGCAGGGCCCCCGAATAATGCTGGTCTAAATATTCACTCTGTTCAGAGGTCTTTAGATGTGAGGTATGGCCTTGCAGGGCCCCCGAATAATGCAGGTATAAACATTCACTCTGTTCAGAGGTCTTTAGATTTGAGGTAAAGCCTTGCAGGGCTCCCGAATAATGAAATGCAAACATTCACTCTGCTCAGAGGTCTTTAGATTTGAGGTACAGCCTTGCAGGACCCCCGAATTATGCAGGTCTAATCATTCACTCGGCTCAGAGGTTTTCAAATTTGAGGTACAGCCTTGCACGGCCCCCCAATAATGCAGGTCTGAACATTCACTCTGTTCAGAGGTCTTTAGATTTGAGGTACAGCTTTGCAGGGCTCCCGAATAAATCAGGTCTAAACATTCACTCTGTTCAGAGGTCTTTAGATTAGAGGTACAGCCTTGCACGGCCCCCGAATCATGCAGGTCTAAACATTCACTCTGTTCAGAGGTCTTTAGATTTGAGGTACAGCCTTGCACGGCCCCCGAATAATGCAGGTCTAAACATTTTCACTCTGTTCAGAGGTCTTTAGATTTGAGGTACAGCCTTGCAGGACCCCCGAATTATGCAGGTCTAAACATTCACTCTGTTCAGAGGTCTTAAGATTTGAGGTTTAGCCTTGCAGAGCCCCCGCATAATG
>SDVV010021372.1:0-13147 GCA_016164225.1 Gammarus roeselii
TATTGATCATTGATTATAATGTTGTAATCAATAATTTGTTGCATAATATAAGAACCGGCGGCATACTAGCGATGGGCTGCGACGAATTCAATTGAACTATTAATTACGGTAATCCAAATAGTATGCATGATAATGAAGTGTTATGTTTAATGTAAGATAAATTGAAAACCCATTGCTAGACGATGGAAATAAAAGATTTAATAATAATAATAATAATAAAGAGACTCAACTTTCACTCTATCAAAGTCGCTATATATTGCTAACCCGACAGATACGCCTAACCCCCCCTTTGTCACAGTCGCTATATACTGCTAACCCAACAGATACGCCTAACCCCCCCCTCTGTCACAGTCGCTATATACTGCTAACCCGACAGATACTCCTCACCCCTCCTCTGTCACAGTCGATATATACTGCTAACCCGACAGATACTCCCAGCCGCCCCTCTGTCACAGTCCAAATATGCTGTTAAACCGACAGATACTCTTACCTCCCCCTCTGTCTCAGTCCCTATACACTGTTAACATGGCAAATAATCTTAACTCCCCCTCTGCCACAGTCCCTATATGCTGTTAACCCGATAGAGACTCTTAACTCCCTCTCTGTCACAGTCCCTATATTCTATTAACCCGACAGAGACTCTTAACTACCTCTGTCACATTCCCTATATACTGTTAACCCGACAGACTCTTAACTCCCTCTGTCACATTCCCTATATACTGTTAACCCGACAGAGACTCTTAACTCCCTCTGTCCCATTCCCTATCTACTGTTAACCCGACAGAGACTCTCAACTCTCTCTGTCACATTCCCTATATACTGTTAACCCGACAGAAATTTTCAACTCCACTCTTCCGTTAAATTGTTCAATAAGTTGAAATTGTTGAATGAACAATTGTGATGCTACATCTTCCCTGGTCGGGAAATTTCCCATAACGTGTTTTATGCAATGCAACAAACAGAAATTCCCAACATGATAACTCGACCCCAACATGTAATTCTGAGCTGGTTCCTGATTAGTACTTGCAATTTCTTGGTTCCTTTGTTATGAAGTACAAAAAACTATTTACCGATAGTAACGACAGCTTCCTGATTGCAGAGGCGTGTTTAGACCTCAGCCTGTGCTTGGCTTTCGCTTTGAGGCAAAGGGAGGCTTTGTAAAGACGATTTCCAAGTTTCAACCAAGTGAGGTGTTGTCAAGACGATGTCAGAAGTTCAGCCAAGGGTGTCGTTATCAACACGATATAGAAACATCAGCCAAGGGAGGACTTGTTAACACTATGTCCAAGGTTCAGCCAAGGGAGGCGTTATCAACACGATATAGAAAGATCAGCCAAGGGAGGACTTGTCAACACTTTGTGTAAGGTTCAGCCAAGGGAGGCATTGTCTAGACGATGTCCAAGGTTCAGCCAAGGGAGGTGTTGTCAAGACGATGACAGTAGTGTAAAGGGGTACGAGAACCGCTTTCTAGAGTCATTTTGGTGGGCGGGGTAGGGCGCGATGCATGCACCTTGACTCACCGAGCGTAGAAACGGGGGGCGGGGGACGGGTGGGTACCGGAACTGGTTTGGTGTCCGATTCAGCTAACGGACGGGGGGAGGGGGGAGACCGGAAGGGGGGAGAGGTGGAAGGGGAACGGCGGGACGGAAGCAGGCTTGTGGCCTTGATTGGCAAGGTTTATGTTATGAACATTTTAATTTGTACTGTAATTTGATATATATTGTACTTATATAGATGTTTTTTCTTCTTTAGATGATTGTAGTGGAAGATAATTGGTCACTAACTGTTGCTCGTTATACATATTTATCCGATTCTGGTGTGAATAGTGTTATAGCAAGTTTTCTGGATGGGGGATTGGTGCGGTATGTGAGTTTGCTCTTGCCTGTTCCTTGTCTAATAAATTTGTTTCCGTGGCACGTTTATCGTTATATATTTATGACTGATTTATTGTTTCCTTATTATTTTTTTTCTGTGGACATATATGTTGGTATTCTTATCTAGTTATATTATATATGACTCATTCGATGCTTGATTGGTGGGTTTGTAGCGGTGGGGGCTTGCGATATTTATGTATGTTGTGTTCATACATCACTATATATTCTTTTATAGGATTAGTGTGGTAGGCATGTCTTATAACTCAATTTGCAGCCTAAGTGTGCGAACGGCCCTGTTTGTACCAGCCTGAAGGTAGGATTACTGGCAAGTTTCTGTGTTTCCCATCTATTTATTTCATATGTATATATTATCTATAGGAATAGTATGGATTATTAGTATGATTATTGGCGAGATGAAGTATGTATTGTGGGACGATGCAGCACCTACGGTCGAGAATCTATCTACCCCATATTGCATTATCCAGTTTTGGAACATTTATATCAGTGTTCCATTGACGCGGTTTTCCAATAGCGAAAATACCTGAACGATAAGGATTTACTGTAAGTTAATGTATTATGTTATATATACATAGTAATGATCGATTGATTTATGTTGAATTTGAGCAGTTTTTGAAATTTTCGATCAGTTAACTCATACAGTTTTAGGCATTTTAGGGTATTTTAGGCTTGCAGCTTCCACATTATTTCAGGCATAAGGGGGTCGGTTGTTGCATCATTGTGGTAGTTTTATATGTATGTATGACACATCTGTTACGATTTAACCGTAGTTACTTTAGTTAAAGTGTTAATTTATCCCTGTTTTGGACAGAAGTTGTGGGTAATTTTCATTAGATTTTTGTATGTACTATACCTTATTTACTATAGGTTTCAGTTACGTCGCCTGCATGTCTTGGTATCTTATACACATTTCTTGTTTGTTTGGTTAAATGATAGTTCATTCTCATTCATCATGTTTTCAATGTATGTGTTGGGTATGGTAAAGAATTAATCTTCTTGCTTTGTTTATCTCGTGAGATTCAGTATAGGTTTTTCAGTTTTGTAGGTTCTCTGTTGAATTTTTATCTTCAATGCAATTTGTTGGGTATTTATACAATATCAGAATATATTACGTATGTATCTACATTATAGAACATTATTTCAGGTCTAATTTAGTTACATATTGTTCATTTTTAGTGTTTTATGTATCTCCTTTCATCCTGATACAATATTTGACGTAGTTATTATAGATATAGAACAGACGATTTGTCACAAACTTGGTCCTGCTGTTAGGGTATTGTATATTTATTGTACGACTATTCTTCAATATTTAGGAGGAGTTAGAGAGCCCCCTAGGCAAAAGCTCATTCTGTTTAAGCTTGTTCGTGTAAATGGACCGATTTATTAGGATGGATTCCCATTGTACTACAATATTCATGTGAATTATAGCAGAGTAGAGAACCTTACTTACCTATTTTATATATGTTCCTGCTGTTATGTTTTTTCCCACGAAAATCATAGGATTGTATGTTTAAGAGGTGTATGTCTGTACTGCATCTTTGTGGAATTTTTGTCATTGATCCCTAGCAAATATGTTGTTTAACGTTTAGCTGATAATTTACTGGATGGAGGGGTCCTAGTGTAGAGATGATTTACACTCTTTGGTTGTCATTTTGGACTTCATCCATGTTCAACGGGATGCATCTTTGTTCGAGGCTGTTCAGAGACGATGGGTTAACAGATGCGAGGTACGTCTATGGCATCGTACCATGACTGTGTGTTACCTCTAAATTTGTTATTTATCAGTGGTAGATTGGTGAGAAGTGACCTAGTAAAGCATAATAGAGTTCATTTTTATGACACAGTAGGCTTGGATTTGTACTCCCAGAGGCATAGCATCAGTAAGGTCTAGGAATTTTATTATACATTTGAATGGTATGATAGTTTAAAAAAACATTTTTTACAATAACTCTGCGTAAAATGTCAGTTATTTTCGGTATGGCTGTTATGTTAGTATACGATCTTAGTCATGAACCAGATCACGTCAGATATTGGAGTAGGGTTCATCATCAGGGTGCGGTAGGATACACCGTATATAATAGTTAATCGTTGTTGCTTAGGGTAGAGTAGGAAATCTTATTTAGCTATTTTTCTTAGATGTTGGTGTACATTTTGATTTGATATTATAGGAATATATCTGTATTCGATATAAATTTGCCTATTTTCATGGGATGTTGAGTATAAAATACGCTTATTTGGATGTAATGATTCAAAAATTTGGTGTGTTCCCCCTCTCGACATTGGATTTGGGTCCGGTTCCATATTACCTTGGAGAACTATTCTACCGGATTCGTGTTGAGTGTTAGCGTTGAAATTCTTCAATAATTGAATGTACATCACAATTATGTTATCCAATCGCAGGTCCTTGATAGATGTTTATTTGCGCAAGTCATACTTTTATAAATGTTTGTATTTCGTTTGGAGTTTAGACACTTAGAAGTTTTTGATTAATTCAGGCTTTTGATATGAGACTGCGTTCCCATTCAGAATATTTGACTTTTTCGACCATTCACCAGATCCACTTTAACATTTTTCAGTGAAGGTCTGTAATGATGGTCATAATCCTAACTCATTCTAACCTAAAATTACCAAGGAATGTATAATTTTCCCCCGTTTCATACTCATTTTTTTTTTTTTTCTTCATTAATTTATCCTTCATCCTTTTCAAAGCTATCCACTTGACCCTGTAGTTTTACCAATCTTTAGCAGATTGTGTGCCTACATTTATATCTATATTTTTTCACTTCGCTTGTTACAAGTCCAGTAATATCGACCAGTCTCGAGTAATGTTAGGTCATCGCTCGTTTCTGGACTTTCGAGTTAAAACATTTATGTAAGCTTACCCCATATTTCAGTGAGTGTTACGAATGTTAAAGCGTTAGCAAAATTTATGTACGGTTGTACTGTTGGAATATGATTTTTTGTAGTGTTGGATGTGCTGCTCCTACCATTTTCGTCTATTATATCAAATATTGAATAAATCCATTCTAACAATTTTTCATACAGATCTGCATTGTAAGGTCCGCAATCTACAAGATCTAGGATATAAACCATGTCTAAAGTACATAATTAGCGCAATATATATCAATGTACAATAACATAGATCAAATATCGATGAATGCAAAACGGGTTACCATACAATGACGAATACATTATTACCTAGGCAACTTAACCTATTCTATCCATTAGTTATGTACTTTAATCAAAATTGATGGTTATGTTTGATATTGATATGTATGAATCTCTTCACTAGGGCTGTATATTTATCACATCAAAAGCAGTTGAATACATTTTCTCCAATTTGATCCAGCAAAAAACCTTCTGCAGATGTTTAGATTCCAGAATTTATCGATAGCTCTGTTACATGTTCGGATGAGACTCAGCAGGTAGGATCCAAGAGAACTAATACACTTCAATTTGTTACGTTTTTTCATGTGGATCAGTTATACGCGATGTTAGGTTCAGAGATTTAGTTATTCTAACCAACTTAACCAATAATTATATATTTTCATTCAAGTTTGATGGATATGTATGATATTTAGACATTATTTTGTGCGATGTACATATCAAATCCCTCTCACACGGCTCTATTTGTCGTAGTTTTTCTTCTAATGTCACACACCAGGTACACACATTCACGCTCTGTACGCATATTCAAGACCGGGTACGGTATAATGACGTCGTATACAGGGATAGTTACCGATACAATGTAGACACCCACCCACACACACACACCAACACACACACACATTTTGATTGCATATACAGGAAAGGTTAACATCTGAGGCACTTTCCCTCTGATATATGTTTTTTTCCGTTAGAACAAAATCCCTTGTTATTGTTACAAGATATTTTTTGTGGACCACCTTCACGTCATGATAGGTGAAAAGAACTAAGCATCTTAACCTATCCTATCCTTTTCTATCCAGGAATTATATAGTATCGATCGAGTTTTCGTGCATAAATTTGTTACTTTTTTATCGATTTATGATACATATTCATTTTCATCCTCTCCACTTGGCTCTACATTTGATCTAGCCTATTCACATCCATCAAAACCTAACATAACATAACTTTATGTATGGTGTTCAACATTGTTATATACATATGAAGCCCTCCAAACGACTCTAATTATCACTTTAACACATATGCTATTTTTTTGGTTGTTGTCACTCTCATCCCATATAAGTTAGCAGAGAGGACCCATTTTCAATCTTAGATGGTTTGAATGTTACGGGTAATTCATATTATTTTTGATTTGAGTTACCCAAAGCAGACTTCCTTTTTTCTGCAAAAGGGAAGTCTGCTTTGGGTAACTAATGTGGACGCGTTGCATTCGTATGAAAGTGTGTTGAGGAGGGGGGAGAGGGAAGGGATAAGAAAAACAAATCTCGAAAAATTTATATGATCCAAGGGTAAAATCTTCATCATGATTGTAACAAAGCTGAGGTAGTGGACAACAGATTATGCCTAAGAACAAAAGAGAAACTGGAACGTATGCAAATTTCTCAATGATGAATCTCAGAATGACTTTGAATTGGAGAAGATTAGAATAATTAAGGTTCAAGGAGAAGAAATAATACATTTATTGACGCACGGGAACGGAATAGCCTTCGGTATCTGCATCAAAGATATGATGGAGTATAAGATGGATTTTGAGAGGATACTTGAATATAGTGATGAAAAGTACGGTTGGGTGACGAAGAATGCTGTTTAAATATCAAAAACCAGGTAGATGATATTTATGATTTCAGCAAGGTCTGTAAATAATGGCAATAAATACTAATAAAAACTATGTATGTTCACAAGGAAATGTTAATATTATCCTACACTCAAAGGTTAAGTAATGAATTGTGAACATCGTGACAGTCGGAGGTAACATTGAATCTTCGAAATCAGTAGAAAAAAATATGTTTCAAGTGTTGAAATGATGCCAGAAAATCTAGCTCGAGGTAAATGATCTAGCTGTTTTACATAATGGTATGTTATAAAACAGCGTCCGATCAGATCTTGAAACTAAGTCATCGTTAGGGAAAATAAAAATATAGGGAAGAGCAAATGAAAATTCAGAGATGCAAGTTGTCAATGGTTGTAGAGTTAAGCGGAGATATTGAAGTAAATTAAGAAAAACATGGTGTGAGACTATGTGTCCGTTTGTATGAAACTGAATACAAACTTGAATTACTTGTAGCATTCAATCCATCCAAGTTTGAAAATGGGGGATTCTCTGGTAACATATATGACTCGAGAGTGACAACGAAATGAATAACATGTATGTTAGAGTGATATTTAGAGTTGTCTGGAGGGTTTCATATGTAGATATCAATGACTGAATACCGTACGTAAGGTCAGGTCAGTTTATGATGGGTGTGAATAATATTTTAAAGTGGCGTAGAATTGTGTCAAAATCAAAAATAATATGAATTACCCGTAACATTTAAACCATCTAAGATTGAAAATGGGTCCTCTCTGCTAACTTATATGGGATGAGAGTGACAACAACAAAATAAATAGCATATGTGTTAAAGTGATAATTAGAACGTTTGGAGGGCTACATATGTATATAGCAATGTTGAACACCATACATAAAGTTAGGTTATGTTAGGTTTTGATTTATGTGAATAGGCAAGATCAAATGTAGAGCCAAGTGGAGAGGATGAAAATGAATATGTATCATGAATCGATAAAAAAGTAACAAATTTATGCACGAAAACTCGATCGATACTATATAATTCCTCGATAGAAAGGGATAGGATAGGTTAAGATGCTTAGTTCTTTTCACCTATCATGACGTGAAGGTGGTCCACAATAAATATCTTGTAACAATAACAAGGGATTTTGTTGTAATGGAAAAAAAAACATATATTAGAGGTAAAGTGCCTCAGATGTTAAACGTTCCTGTATATGCAATCAAAATGTGTGTGTGTGTGTGTGTGTGTGGGTGTCTACATTGTATCGGTAACTATCCCTGTATACGACGTCATTATACCGTACCCGGTCCTGAATATGCGTACAGAGCGTGAATGTGTGTACCTGGTGTGTGACATTAGAAGAAAAACTACGACAAATAGAGCCGTGTGGGAGGGATTCGATATGTACATCGCACAAAATAATGTCTAAATATCATACATATCCATCAAACTTGAATGAAAATGTATAGTTATTGGTTAAGTTGGTTAGAATAACTAAATCTCTGAACCTAACATAGCGTATAACTGATCCACATGAAAAAATGTAACAAATTGAAGTGTATTAGTTCTCTTGGATCCTACCTGCTGAGTCTCATCCGAACATGTAACAGAGCTATCGATAAATTCTGGAATCTAAACATCTGCAGAAGGTTTTTTGCTGGATCAAATTGGAGAAAATGTATTCAACTGCTTTTGATATGATAAATATACAGCCCTAGTGAAGAGATTCATACATATCAATATGATACATAACCATCAAACTTGATTAAAGTACATAACTATTGGATAGAATAGGTTTAGCTGCCTAGGTAATAATGTATTCGTCATTGTATAGAAACCCCTTTTGCATTCATCAATATTTGATCTATGTTATCGTATATTGAAATATGTTTCGCTAATTATGTACCTTAGACATGGTTTATATCCTAGATCTTGTGGATTGCGGACCTTACAATGCAGATCTGTATGAAAATTGTTTGAGTGGATTTATTCAATATTTGATATAATAGACGAAAATGGTAGGAGCAGCACATCCAACACTAGAAAAAATCATATTCCAACAGTAAAACCGTACATAAATCTTGCTAACGCTTTAACATTCGTAACACTCACTGAAATATGGGGTAAGCTTACATAAACGTTTTAACTCGAAAGTCCAGAAACGAGTGAAGACTTAACATTACTCGAGACTGGTCGATATTACTGGACTTGTAACGAACGAAGTGAAAAAATATAAATATGAATGTAGGCACACAATCTGCTAAAGATTGGTAAAACTACAGGGTCAAGTGGATAGATTTGATAAGGATGAAGGATAAATCAATGAAGAAAAAAAATACCTAAATGAGTATGAAACGGGGAAAAATATACAATCCTTGCTATATTTAGGTTAGAATGAGTTAGGATTACGGCCATCATTACAGACCTTCAGTGAAAAATGTTAAAGTGGATCTGGTGAATGGTCGAAAAAGTCAAATATTCTGAATGGGAACGCAGTCTCATATCAATAGCCTGAATTAATCAAAAACTTCTAAGTGTCTAAACTCCACGAAATACAAAACATACCTGCGATTGGATAACATAATTGTGATGTACATCCAATTATTGAAGAATTTCAACGCTAACACTCAACACGAATCCGGTAGAATAGTTCTCCAAGGTAATATGGAACCGGACCCAAATCCAATGTCGAGAGGGGGAACACACCAAATTTTTGAATCATTACATCCAAATAAGCGTATTTTATACTCAACATCCCATGGAAATAGGCAAATTTATATCGAATACAGATATATTCCTATGATATCAAATCAAAATGTACACCAACATCTAAACAAAAATATCTAAATAAGATTTCCTACTCTACCCTAAGCAACAACGATCAACTATTATATACGGTGTATCCTACCGCACCCTGATGATGAACCCTACTCCAATATCCGACGTGATCTGGTTCATGACTAAGATCGTATACTAAACTAACAGCCATACCGAAAATAACTGACATTTTACTCAGAGTTAATGGGAAAAATGTTATTTTATACTATCATCCATTCAAATCTATAATAAAATTCCTAGACCTAACTGATGCTATGCCTCTGTGAGTACAAATGTGTCATAAAAATGAACTCTATAATGCTTTACTAGGTCACTTCTCAGCAATCTACCACTGATATATAACAAATTTAGAGGTAACACACAGTAATGATACGATGCCACAGACGTACCTCGCATCTGTTAATCCATCGTCTCTGAACAGCCTCGAGCAAAGATACATCCCGTTGAACATGGATGAACTCTAAAATGACAACCAGAAAATGTAAATCATCTCTACACTAGGACCCCTCCATCCAGTAAATTATCAGCTAAACGTTAAACAGCATATTTGCTGAGGATCAATGACGAAAATTCCACAAAGATGCAGTACAGACATACACCTCTTAAACATACAATCCTATGATTTTCGTGGAAAAAAAACATAACATCAGGAACATATATAAAAAAGGTAAATAAGGTTCTCTACTCTGCTATAATTCACCTAAAAATTGTAGTACAATGGGAATCCATCCTGATAAATCAGTCCATTTACACAAACAAACATAAACAGAATGAGTTTTTGCCTAGGGGGCTCTCTAACTCCTCCTAAATATTGAAGAATAGTCGTACAATAAATATACAATACCCTAACAGCAAGACCAAGCTAGTAACATATCGTCTGTTCTATATCTATAATAACTACGTCAAATATTGTATCAGGATAGAAGAAGATATATAAAACACTAAAAATTTACAATATGTAACTAAATTCGACCTGAAATAATGTTCTATAATGTAGATACATACGTAATATATTCTGATATTGTATAAATAACCAACGAATTGCATTGAAGATGGAAATTCAACAAAGAACCTACAAAACTGAAAGACCTATACTGAATCTCACGAGATAAAAAAAAGCAAGAAGATTATTCTCTACCATACCCAAAACATACATTGAAAACGTGATGAATGAGAATGAACTATCATTTAACCAAACAAACAAGAAATGTGTATAAGATACCAAGACATGCAGGCGACGTAACTGAAACCTTCAGTAAATACGGTATAGTACATACAAAAATCTAATGAAAATTACCCACAACTTCTGTCCTAAACAGGGATGAATTAACACTTTAACTAAAGTATCTACGGTTGAATCGTAACAGATGTGTCATATATACACATAAAACTACCACAATGATGCAAAAACCGACCCCCTTATGCCTGAAATAATGTGGAAGCTGCAAGCCTAGAATATCCTAAAATGCCTAAAACTGTATGAGTTAACTGATCGAAAATTCCAAAAACTGCTCAAATTCAACATAAATCAATCGATCATTACTAAGTCTATTTAACATGATATTTTAACTTACAGTAAATCCATATCGTTCAGGTATTTTCGCTATTGGAAAACCGCGTCAATGGAACACTGATATAAAAGTTTCAAAACTGGATAATGCAATATGGGGTAGATAGATTCTCGACTGTAGGTGCTGCATCATCCTATAATACATACTTCATCTCGCCAATAATCATATTAATAATGCATACTATTCCTATAAATAATATATACATATGATATAAATAGATGGGAAACACAGAACCTTGCCTGTAATACACTAATCCTATAAAAGAATATATAGTGATAAATGAACACAACATACATAAATATCGCAAGCCCCCACCGCTACGAACACACCAATCGAGCATCGAATGGGTCATATATACCATAACTAGATAAGAATACCAATATATATGTGCACAGAAAAAATGTATAGAAACAATAAACCAGCCATAAATATATAACGATATATGCACTCGGAAACAAATTTATAAGACAAGGAATAGGCAAGAGCAAACTCACATAATTTTCCATGAGCGCATCAATTTTTCTACCTAGGGGGAGAGGGGGGGGTTTTCTACCGCACCAATCCCACCCCTCCAGAAAACTTGCTATAACACTATCCATACCAGAATCGGATAAATATATATAACGAGCAACAGTTAGTGACCAATTATCTTCCACTACAATCATCTAAAAAATAAAAAACATATATATATAAATACAATATTTATAAAAATACAGTGCAAATTAAAATGTTCATAACATAAACCTTGCCAATCAAGGCCGCAAGCCTGCTTCCATCCCGCCGTTCCCCTTCCGTCCCCCTCCCTTCCGGTCTCCCCCCTCCCCCCGTCCGTTAGCTGACTCGGGCACCAAACCAGTTCCGGTACCCACCGTCCCCCGCCCCCCGTTTCTACGCTCGGTGAGTCAAGGTGCATGCATCGCGCCCTACCCCGCCCACCAAAATAACTCTAGAAAGCGGTTCTCGTACCCCTTCACACTACTGATGACCAAGGTTCAGCCAATGAAGGCGTTGTCAAAACGATGTCCAAGGTTCAGCCAAGGGAAGCGTTGTCAAGACGATGCCCATGGCTCAGCCAAGGGAGGCGTTGTCAACACGATGTCCAAGGTTCAGTCAAGGGAGGCGTTGTCAACACGATGTCCAAGGTTCAGCGAAGGGAGGCGTTGTCAACACGTTGTCCAAGGTTCAGCCAAGGAAGGCGATAACACGATGTCCAAGGTTCAACCAAGGGAGGGCTGTCAAGACGATGTCCAATGTTTAGCTAAAATCGTTGTATCTAATTTAATCTTTGCTTAACACCAATTCATAATTTGCCCAGAATTTCTTAATTTTGCAGCAAGCTTTTCATTAACCAGTTTCCTTCATATAAGACATCACCATGAACATCTCTCTCAGTAGCACCCGATTACTTGATGTCACCTCACTCATCACATTTCCCTAAAAGTGTCCTCTTGTCATGTTGCCGCTGCTACAACCCGTCACCCACTCATCAAATTTCCCTTAAAGTGTCCTCCTGTCATGTTGCCGCTGCTACAACCCATCACTCACTCAATTAATTTCCCTTAAAGTGTCCTCCTATCTGGTTGCCGCTGCTACAACCCATCACTCACTAATCACATTTCCCTTGAAGTGTCCTCCTCGTTTGTTGCCGCTGCCACAACCCATCACTCACTCATCACATTTCCCTTAAAGTGTCCTCCTGTCTTGTTGCCGCTGCTACAACCCATCACTTACTCATTACATTTCCCTTAATGTGTCCTCCTGTCTCGTTGTCGCTGCTACAACCCATCACTCACTCAATTAATTTCCCTTAAAGTGTCCTCCTATCTGGTTGCCGCTGCTACAACCCATCACTCACTAATCACATTTCCCTTGAAGTGTCCTCCTCGTTTGTTGCCGCTGCCACAACCCATCACTCACTCATCACATTTCCCTTAAAGTGTCCTCCTGTCTTGTTGCCGCTGCTACAACCCATCACTTACTCATTACATTTCCCTTAATGTGTCCTCCTGTCTCGTTGTCGCTGCTACAACCCATCACTCACTCAATTAATTTCCCTTAAAGTGTCCTCCTATCTGGTTGCCGCTGCTACAACCCATCACTCACTAATCACATTTCC
>SDVV010021373.1:0-13147 GCA_016164225.1 Gammarus roeselii
TATATTTATATATAAATAAATGGTAATAGATTTTGTATAAGAATCGCTCGTGAATTCATCTATGGAGTTAACATTCCGTTACCAGTGTTACAGTGGTTCAAATAATTTGAAATAAAGTTACATCCAAATAGCTGCTGCTTTTCTGCTATTGCGTTAATACACACATGAAACAATATTCGTATACCATTGTCAGTATCATCACTTTTTATTCTGATGTTGTATAAATAATGGTATATTAACGAAATGTTATGATGGTCCACATGAGTTCTGTTAACGACCTCCTACTCCGTCACTACAGGGCAGTGCCCAAAGAGGCCCAATACGTGTCAGTCAATGACACGCTTTAACAAATGAGCTATGCTTATTGCCTGCTGACGTCGACCATCGGTTACTGAAGAGGTAAACCTTCTTAAGGGAAGGACTTCCATGCACGGATGTTAAAGAGCACGTGAAGGATTTTGAGTAACAAGCTGCTTATCATCGTGAACAGTGAATATAGGCTTCATAGTTAGCAAGTGTAATCTCTCCGGCCATTTAAAGACAGTCCTATCTAAATGGCTAATTTTCCATGATAAAACTCTCATACAATGTTGGAGAAAGCAAGAGAATAACAGACAAATAGTCACATTAGGGGGTTGGAGGTAAGTTGAAAGAAGAGACAATGTTTACAACACGGAACATTCCTCAAGTCAATGCTTTTAGGTCTCTTTCTTGTTCGTTCCCTGATAAATTTTCAACAATAACACCCAGCCATTGATCTGGACAATCAGTGCAGTTATTCAGATATGAACAGGTTAGAGGAGTGGAGTCGTTTAATTCAGGATTTTTTAAATTAAATAACCTTAATAACGAATTTTATTTCAGAGAAATTATATTTACGGTTTAATACAAGTCAGCCAGCCCTACAGAAAATATAGGGTAACTCCATAAGATGAAATATTGCTGACACTTCGAAAAAAATAGGATTTGAATGCACTTATAATCATTGGATGTATGCGCTATCTTTATCCAATTCAATAATCAACATGTGAATGACCTAGGAAAATTTTTATTCCTCTAGCCACCAACAATTTGCGTCAAAAAAAATTATGTATACACAGTCAAGCAGGTTGCACTGCCTATCGGTATCGTGTCTGCTCTCCTAACCCTTGCTGTCAGAACATCCCGGTTCTTGCTTCAAGGCTCACAATGGCGGCCACGGAAAGCAATGACGATGCACGGCCGCCTTGGCGCTTATGAGTCGCTCGGGAGGTGAGATATATGTCTTTGCGCACTTACAAACTGAACCATTTATAAAATTGGCAAGAACTTGTGTGTTGAATGCAGGAAACTACATATGAAGATAAATATGCGAAAATGTACTCAGTAAACAAATGCAGAAGCATCATGTAGCATTGGTTGAACACAGGAATAAGTGATTGACTATTTATGTTGAAGTTATGTTGCAATGATTTTTTCTTAGTTCAGCATTGCTAAATGGTATATAATGAATAATTTATATAGGAGTGCTTCATTCAAAGTTGATGTCAAACTTACCGCACGAAGTCCATGAGTGCATTCCAGTCTCAACACACGCACTATATATATTTGGACCGTGAAATCATCATTGGAAAAACTCCAGTCCTCGCCAAGATTTGATCCGCGTCGCAGGAATATGAGTCCAGCACTTTACCCACTAAGCCATCCAGCACAACAAAATTTGTGAGACAAGCTTTCGTGGCTATCGTACGGTCTAGGGTCGACTACAAATTCCTCTGTTTTATCACTGTTATGCCACAATACGTATTATCACATATAAAAATCGTTCAGCTATTTGGGCTGGATTGAAAGATGAATTATTATTCTAAGCAAGCTATTGCTTTCCACATTTAAGTTATTATTTTATCCTAGCAACAGAATGGAATATATTTAAACATCTGATACCTTTAAAATTCAATGTAACCCCTTTATTTTTGCTGTGCTCAACGGGACTGAGACTTTAGGGGCGAGAGGGGAAGATAGAAGAGGTTGTATGTTTCAGAGATGAAATGTTTTAGGAGTATAGCTCTTATGACACCGAGAGATAAAATCAGGAACGACGTTGTTCAAATTAGAAAGGGTATAGTGAGAAGGTTGGGGGATAGAGTAGATATACGTGTGTTGAGAGGGCCCTAGCACATGGCGAGGATTGATGATGAGCAATAATTGGTGAATAGGGTGATAGCAGCACTGGTGAGTGGACGTAGGCCTAGAGGTAGACCGGACTTTGAGTGGGTGGATGGCGTAACGAAGGCGTTACGAAGGAGAGACATAAGTGTGGAGGTAGCGAGAGAGCGTGTAATGATGGATAGGCGTGAGTAGAGAAATCTTGTGAATGGATGAGTTTTGACGGCTCCCAGCTGTGCTTCCCCGCCCATGGCGAGATGGTGTAGGGGTGGGTGGAGATGAAAAACAAACAGAAAGTTACTGTGTCGCAGCATGTGTAAACCCGTTAACTGTCTGGCCCTGCTGCTGACATTGATCTCGGACCTCACTCATAGCCCGAAGGGCGAGTTGCGGGGTCTCCTGTCCACACCCTTCAACGCCAAAGGCCTGAGTATATCAGAGGAGTGTGGGGTGCGCCATGACGTCTGGGAGATTTAATTCCGTGTCTGAATCTGTATTCTACATTACACACTTGCCGCATAAAAGTTCAACAGTGCATTCCAGTCTGAAACGGTCCAATCCTTCTGTTTAATAAATTTATTAACCATAACTGATGTAAAACAACTGAATTACCAACATTAACAAGGAAATACAAAGCGATACATATGATCGGAACCAACCAAGAAGTTGCCTCAGTAATGTGTCGTATTAATATTTTCTTGTTAATCAATTCAGTAATGATGACAGTGATGAACGTTGAAACTAAATCGCCATTGCTTCCAAGTACATAAATAAATTAATTGGTACTTCACATTTTCGTATTACTTAAGTATTTCACCATACCAGCGTCCCTGCATTTCTATTGTTCGTTATTAGCAGTCGGTAACTCGATTTCCGATATTTTGTTCCATGAAGTACGAGCCTGTCGCCCTCTGGAGTTGAACTGTGACGAATTATTTTGAATTCACCAAACCCATGTCCATGTGTTTCCTTCTTAAAACGATTATTTCATAAGAATATCAATAATATAGGTTGAGGAATATTTTTTGATACAATAAGTTCGAGTCAGTCGCGCACTGGAGATGAGCTGTCACGAATTCATTTTAATCTATCGTTTCTTTTGTGGGAATTGTGCATCTGAAAATGAAGCCTAATTTGCTAGAACTGAGAATTGAAACCTCATTGCTAGACGATGGTAACAAATGATTAATTAATAAAAACATTTCAGGTATTCGGCAGAGGCCGATATGTGGTATCAGGATATCCGGATAGATTGATAGACGGAAATAACTTCACCATGTTATACAATTTGGAAATCATATATTTACCTCTTCTTTCTAATCATTACCATGATAAATGTGTTTAGTCTCTATATCTGAAAATTCTTCCCTAACAACGAGTTCATATGTAATCTTTTCGATTGATTTAAATATAAGACATTTAGGTTAAAATAATAATCCTTAAACACAAAACCATAATATAGGATGATTCCCATAACTACTACTGCATTAAAAGAGAATGAACTGTAACTTTGAGTGGCCTGCAACATATTTACAAACCTTGAACGTGATTCGTTCGTGAGCATCAACATAAACATCGCTAACTGATGCTTTGCCTAAACCACGTTCTGAACGTGTTTCGTTAGAAAGTATCACTATAAAGGTCATCACTTATTTGCAGCACAAGCGTTCTGAGCAGACAATTGATAACTCAAGTGATTAGCAGCCTGCTCTTTACTTGATGATTATAATCTTTAAGACTCTATATGTTAAATGCTCCTATGCATGTGAGTCAGAATGAACACCAAGACACATAATGCGTGCTACTAAAACCGTTCATTGCACGTTTTAAATTATAAATATTTTGCATACAATATTTTCCACCGTGGCGTTACAGGCTATTTTACATCAGGTCGGGAGATACCACCGACTGATACGTCAAAGTTTTGAAAATGATTTAATTCACCTGATTTCAAAATGTTATAAAATATCTAGATGTTCATCAAACAAAATCACGTTCAGGATAATACACACCAGAAAAATCCTAATTCATCTTTCCCACTGATAACAAATAATCTTGCAGAGAATACTACTTTCTAGTTGCTGAAAGATTTTGGAATCATTTAAATCCTTAAATCTGAGTCATTCTAATCTCGCTCGTATATTCAACAAAATGCGATCAAAACTTTTCCGAAAACAATCTGCCAGCATCGCAGGTATTTCTAGCAATTTGCAGAACTTCAAATAGAAGGGGGAATTTCTGTTGCAAGTTGTACTCAAATGGCGGTGCAATACCGCGAGTACGGCGAATTCGCCGTTTGAAGCGGAAATGTAACAAGGCACATGCATATGTAAATGATTGATGGAGGATGAGGAGCTTGGCGATGACTCGGGAACCGACGCATCAAGCAAAGTACGAACAGACAACTAGTGTGGTGAAACTGAGTGTGGTGAAACTGAGTGTGGTATTCATACAAGCGAGATGAAAAACAAACAGAAAGTGAATGAGTATGAATTCAATCCCGAAATGAATACCGTTTTTTCAGTTTATCCCTGCAATGCGATAAAATCTTACAAAACCTAACAATAATGGAACCTGTGATAAGTGTCAGTAATTTAGTGGTGTGTGTCAACCAACACACCCATGTGCTTTAGCAAATTATTTCACCAACATGTATTTCTCACTACACAGCAGACATATTCATTGTTCATGAATTGCATTTTTCCTTAGGTCAATTACTTTGTCCGATATCTGCATGGAAGTTTCGGACATAATACTACGACTTAGATAGCGTGAATGACTATAAATACGCTAACAAAAGCTCAAAGATAAACACGAATTACTCCTTACCACGGCTTCGACTCTCATTGCAGTCAACCCAAACTCAAAAATTCAACTTCATTCAACTCAACCAGCACCTGGTGGCTAAATTACCATCGCCTGATTTACCTGCTTCAAGTATTGTATTTCAATTCCAGGTCAGTCTTTTGCTGCTAATTATCTTGACTGCTTAGGCTAGGAACTTAAATTCATTGACTATTGACTTCTATACTCAATATTATATAACAAATATATTCCAGGTTGAGTAAAACATATTATTACAACGTGATAATTGTATACACTTTAGGCTCCGAATATTCGGCAATGTCACCAACGTGAAGTTCTATAGGAAGTTTTGGTCTCTCTTCTTATCTACTAACGGGCAAATAAGCCATACTGGATCACAGTCTAAACTGGATCACGGTTAAGACAGTTTGCTGATTATTTTTGAGCATTTTAGTTATTTGCAGTGGATGATGATCTAAGTATTGCTTCAGCCAACCTGTGACACTCTATTGAACTGGTCTCTACTTTAAAATTCCTGGTATTTCTGCTATATATGTATATGGTGCTCTTTTTATGTGTATGTAGTAGGGTCACAGGGAGCCTTGTCACTTCTACCTCACTATGAGTCTTTGTCGACAACATCGCATCACGACTCAGTATCACACTACACCTTCCTACGGTAACCAGGAACACAATTATGTCAACAGATTGCTCATTCCTGTTTGTGTGCCCGCTCATCAATGCGAACAAATTAGAGGGTTTCCAGAGCTAGTCATGTTGCAATTGGTTTGTGAATTACATAAATTTTACCTACTGATATTTGTATCGATTAGCATGGCACTCGGCCATGGCCGCCCTGTCGGTTGAAACCACAAATCATCTGCTTTCGGTTACTTTGACTTGCTTTTGGTGGCAAACTTTGACAATTGCTAATATTTACTGAGTTTCTTTGGTGAGGTAAATTTATGTATGATTGACTGCTTCGGTGTTCTACATGACGCATACAGAGTAGATCCATCTTAATTACGAAACCAAATCAGAGTACCTACCTCTTCAACATCTCGATCGGTAAAATATTCAATCACCAGGTTATTTCCGGCATAGCTTACAGCTGAGCCACATGTCCAAAACATGTCTTAGTCGTAAAGCATCAGGATAAAAGTGAACAATCTTTGCTGGACTCATTAATATCGATTCAAGTTAAATCGGGATTTCAACTCAATTGTCGGATTGAATCTTTTTGCCAGCATACGACTACATACCACTTGACCACGCGATGACCAATATTACAAACAATAGGGCAACTTGTTTGTTATCGTGTGTGATGGTGTCTGCTCACCGGAAATCAAAAACATTGAGAGACAATTTACCTCTACAGTTTCAGCTGCCGGCACTATATTTTTTTATAAAACGGGTCAAGCCTGCTCATAGGTAAAGATGATGCAACTAAAGGCAAGGTGAATTACATTTTCATTATCCAATTCTTTGTTCTAGTGATACATGATAGTGAAGTGTAGTTCATTGCACTATGCGCCGTTAGGTATAATTTTTTGTTCATAAAATAACTATACAATCTTGCATTAATCAGGAATGAAACCGGCATCACAATTATTAAACTTATACACAAGTTTCATGAGAAGTTAATTTTCATTTAGTCCGTGCTATGAAGACAGAGTCAGAGAATTTTTACACATCAATAACTTCTCCATTATTGATGTTTTGTCCATCATTTAAATGCTCCACCAAGTGTCGTAACCTTCAAAAACTTTGTTAGCAACGTTGTGGAATCATGAGCATCCGCACTCGACTAATGTGATCAAAATGAGGCACCAAGAATAACTCTGTGGATGGATCCACTTTTCGTTAGTCTACGGATATTGCTACCAGTATTTCAGTATCTATCTCTTCGGGTAATGAATAAATGGATTGCTAAAAATCCTATTCTCATGCCCTTCAAATAATTTACTATGAAGTAAAGGTTTGCAGTTATCCATATCGTTGAAAAAGACTTTGAATACATAGATGATCAACAAAATGATGGGTAGAATATATGATATAAATAGTTCAATCACGAGCCGGAGTATCATAAGTTAACACGGTAACAAAAGAACATATATAAATGTTTGAAAACTGAAGAGATGAAAAGTGCCAATCAAAACATTACAAATTCACAAATTACTTCAAACAGAGAAATACAACTTTGATAAAGTTTGGGAGTGATATACCAACAACAATCAAATGTAGAGGTGATGAGCAACATTATAAGGTATCAGCACTACACGTAGTTCCTACTCAAAGCTCAACAGGACCTAATAATGCGGTGTGTAACAGTGCAATGAAACTAAAACAAAATTCACAAGGTGAGTTTACTGCATTGTTTACTATAACGAACACAAATTTTATGTTCCTTAAGCCTTGTTTCAAGAGTCCGACCAGTCTCACCAATATAAATTTCAGGACAATCATAACAAGGGACGACATAAGCACCCGATCTATCTTCCGAGCTACAAGGAGGCTTGATTCTAACTCATTTTAACCGAAGAGTGTTGGTGAATCGTCACATGGGTCTAAATCGCTCAGTGAACGCACGAACACAAATGGTCTGATATGATCGGCTGTTTGATAGCTAGACTTGGACACGTACTGAAATGCTTGCTGATTTTTACAGTTTATAAAATAAATCAAACACAAAAAATAGGATAAGAAAATTTCCTTATACAACTTGGCATTGTACATCATCATACTCGGTCGACGGAAATAGTTCAAAACTTCGAACTCCTTGTGCTCTAAAGTCAAATCAATATTTTTTGCATTATAACGACTCAGTACGACTCCTTAAACAACTTCGAGCCTTAATTGCCTTACTAATATATTTGTAATGAGGAAATTGATAGCGGTCTCATCCTCCTAACCTCACTCACAGCCCAGGGCAACTCTAAAGGCTAGAGGTACGAGTGGGAACGATCACTTTATTCTTACTGGCACTTTGAGCTCTCAGAGAACTTTGGGTACCGCATGGCGCCGACTTCTCATGACTCACTTTCCTGGGCACCTTTCATATGCACGAATTTTTCGACTACACCACAATTCAGCTCGAAGATATGGCGAATCTTCGAGCTGAATAGTGGAGTAGGCGAATAATTCGTGCATATGAACGGTGCCCATAAAGTGATCGGCCTGATTCTTCATCATATTATTATTATTCATATTCTTCTTACTGAATGTTTTGCGTGTTGCCCTCATCTTCTCATTCATTGCTCAGGTGCCTCTTAACGATCCCATATACCCAACCAGCGTAAGAAAACTAAACATTTATCCAGTTGAGAGAGGGACTTAATGAGGATTTTTCTTTGTTTCTCAGTCTGCAGCAAATGGAGATTTACTGGCCATGCTTCTCCGAAAGAGCGACCATTAATCAGCCACGTGATGCAAGTAGTCGCTGGCAAGAGTTCAGAATGAGATGCGCTGTATTTTCCTGTCACAAGCGATAGAAGTTACTTGTAGGGGATCGTATGTATGAACCTAGACGGAGACCTGGTCATAAATAATCGATCAGGGAAAATGGGAAAAATCGGGTTTCCGAGGCTGTTTCATGACATATACAAGCAAAATTGCCATTTTCATGCTTGACTAGAAATCTTAGGGATGATTCCAAATGATTACTACCAACTGCAACTGAATCGGCAAGTATAATGACACACGAGTTAGATTGTTGAACCGTGATTGATAATGGTTTCAATAATTGATCTATGTTATATATCTTAACTGCAATAAAAGTATCGTTAGGTGAACAAATTGTTTTGACCTCAGCACGAGCCCCAAATGAAATTTGAATCACCCAAATGAATACTCTTTGTCGTGAAGGAAAACGAAATATTTATACCAACCCTAGAAATTGCGTCTTCTAGAACAACAGCTGAGCTGGCCATATCCGTGACAGTGCTTCCCGAATTCAGTTCACAAATGAACGACAACCATAGATTTTTATGCCCCAATCGTAAATCACTTACCAAAGTTCAAAATCCTGGTCAGGAAAATATGGTCAAGAGCTCCAATCCAATTTATATCTAGATTGTCTTACTACATAAAAATCGTGTCATGTTTTATAGATAAAACTATTGCGGGCTGTTGGCACGAGAGTTTTTGGAATAGCTTTGTTAGTTGCTGTATGTCATTTTTGGTCGGCTTGCAGTAATCTTTTCCCGTGGATAAAATTTGTATTTTGAGCATGAATGAAATGATGGAACTGGTACAGCGAGCTAAAATGATTCTATTGGAGTGCTGATATAGAAACAACGTGTTTTATCAGATGTTTTTTTTTTAATCCCAACAGAAAACCACAAGCCTATGCGCCACTCATCAATAAACATGCCAATAGATTGCGGACCCGACGTACTACTTCATGCCCCGCCAAGTCACTTTAAAAGGCATCCTGACAATCTGGAAACGGAATATCCGATAATCAATAGATGTGGTTCACTGTGTATATATATCTGGTTGCATACATTTTTATTTATAAGTTTATTCTATAATAAAGTAATATGTATAGTTAATTTATGAACGGTTGATTTGAAAACTCGTCTCGTGATGGAAACGAATCACTCAGATCTTAATTAACATTTCATGGAAAAAAAATATCTTATTTGTTTAGAAAACATCTTTTCTAGTTTGAATGTGAAGGAACAAGGTAGTTCACATGCGTAGTATCACAGAAAATCGATGTTGTTCAAACCCTCATCAGATTGCCTGATCGCTTTTCATTGCAACCAAGACTAAAAATTCAATATATGGAAAACTTCAGGGCCAGAAAATAATGACATATGACAAATTGAAAGTCTTTCCCTCCTACCATCAATCAGCCTGCTCTGCCAAATATTGCAGGGCATCTGATACCTTTTGATATCAATTTCAATGCACGGCGATCGAACACGAATATTGTACAGTAGATCACTTCACGCGCCAAAATCATTATTATCACAAGGTGAAGGAGTCAACAAACGATATTGTTTTCAGAATCGTGAATTGAGAGTAGCGCTTCTGATCACAAGTATCACGTGTAAATCCATGAAACATAAGTTCACTACTAACACAGACAAGAGGAATCAAACGAGAATAAGATTGATTTAATTAAAAATTGGACTAAATAATGGATTATACAGATGTCAATATACATGAATAATTAAGAGTGATGGTGCCCAGATAGCGGATCGAGCAGCGGGTAGCGATGCTTCAATTCGCCAAGCTTTGATAGCAAGAAACGCATTGGTAACTTAGAAAACGCACCCACAGGCTATCAACTCTGACGTTATTAGGTTGGCTCTTCCACTGCGAAGATTTAACACTCAGACTCACCCAGGGTAGGCAACAAACTTCGATTCACAACCGGCTCGAGCAAATGTTGAAAAATGTAGAGTTGTCCAACTGTAGAAGCTGTGTACTAAGGAGTAACGTCACCAAGACACAACCAATAATGCAGTATTGGGCTCTCCAATTAGCTACGAATCACGTTACTTAGAAGTCTGTAGCACGTTACTTAGAAGTTTGTAGCAATTTGTAGCAGCATTAATATGTCAAGCAGACAGAAATGATCTGCTTCTAGACTCACTACGCCACTACATGATTGAGAAGTGAACCAAAAATGAACAAAGAATATTTTTCATTTTTGAATGTTGAATAAGGTGAGTTAAATTAATACCACAATAATATCGAAATCAGGAAATTCGTGACATGAGTGAGCCTTTTCCTTTTCCAATGGCGTGAGTGAATCTATGCCCTCGGCAAAAAAAAAATTGTGACTCGATCCCTGAACGTTTAATTAGAGACCCAAAAGTGGGACTGCAAGCTTACATGTTGAATGACAATGGAAGGTACAAAGAAGCCCCAAGGATAACTACACTTCCCAATTAGAATCAAAATGATTATCCCAACATTTTCCTCTGTTACATATCTATGATGCTCGTAATTAATTTATTTTGTCAACGTAATAACTAGTAAAATATGTATTTATCGATATATCATTATTCATGGTGCCAACAACACTAACAAAGACCAAGCCTTCTTCCATGACTGGAGAACCATGTAAAGTGTAGTCAGTATTAGGATCCTAAAACAATATGCATGCTCGGTGTACCAATGAATACACAAAACATTCAAACTTGTGCTTGAAAATCAGACGGAGGCTGATCAAAAATGCGTCATACATATAATGGGCCTATTATTACATGTGTTGCATGGTACGTTGATTAAAATTGAGACGCCTGCATTGACTACGTATTCGGCAGGTCAGCATGATGATTGAGGCTGTGCGATCGCCCGTACAGTAATGAGAGAAAATTGTCGCTGTGCGTTAGTGGGATAATATGTCTCAGTTCGACGATTGGTATGACCTCTCGTACTCTTGGAAGCTGAATGTCGAAACACTTTAAAAAGGGCTCCCGTACAGGTGATCTTCGCGTCAACCCTTCTCGTACTTCCGACTGACTGCACGTTGGGCACTGCAACACTCCAATAAACATGAATCATTTTGCATTTTGGATGTCACAAATTGATGGGTAACATGAGGTTTTGGAATCAATGTAAATAAACAAACTGAAAACAAAAGCAGACGTAGTGACCTGTTTTCTTCGATGTTTATAGATGTTTAATTTGCTTATATTTACTCCCAGATCCCTTTTTTCTCCCAGATCCCTTTTTTATCCTTTCATTTGCTTCATATGATGTTTTATTACATGAAGATTGGTATGTTCACGTAACGTTCTATTACCTCCAGTGACTAGTTAAAATATTTTACGAAGTTCACCTCGTTCTGTCTTCTCACTGAATATGTCCAAAATGATATGTCACATAGATAAAAACATAATCCATTTATAGAAAATAAACGTACCATCTAGCCAGACCAAGCGGTTGTTCCATTTCAATTGATGTAATATTGGCTTTGCTTTACGAGATCAGTGTTCTAAAGGGCGTGTTACATCGTTAAGCTTGCATTTGTTATTCAACAACGGCAACGTGCAACACAATTATCTTAATAAGTTTGGATAAGTTTTGTGAGGAATAAACCAAACTCCAGGCGACCTTTAACCCCAACAAAGACATATTTATTGTTGCTCTGTTGGAGCAATGCTATGAAGATTGTGTTATTGCTATTGCTGCACTTCCAGTTACCGATATCTTTTGAATTTGTTCATTCTAGGAAACGATTCATAAAAGGTGGATTGGTTTACAAAGTACCAAGCCTTTACTAGATATTTTCTCCGTCTTTGCAATTTATTGATTTTGGCTCTCCAATCTTCGTTAGGAGACAACCCTTGTTCCCATATATGTGTAAACAACGGTATTTCTTCATGATATATCTACTTATATATTCATCAAAATGAACTCTGCTTATGTTTAAGATTACAATTTCTGACGTGATAAGAATTATAAATAGCCTTTGTCATATACCATTTGCTTATTCTGAGTATTTGTGAACTATGTTTCGAAGTCGGCTATTTTGCTAGCGTACTGATTCCGACGTCGCTCGCCAGCAAATAGGCCTTCATGCTCTATTTATGTCACGTACATTTTTGTGAGTATCGGCGTCTAATACCAATGGAGACTCGTTTTGAACCGATGTTATTTTAGTCTGATCTACATTCGCCGCCAAATGAATCGACGTCAGCCATCTTGCTCCCATTAGGTGGCGGTGCAAAAAATATCGTATGCATAAAAAAATAACTCTGTCCTGTAACCATCAGTGCTTTTAGGAATCGGTTCGAATAAAATCGGTCGTACTTGAAATATTGAGCGTGAAGACCGGTTCCACAGGTAGTATAGAGACTTTTTCCTCGGTAGTGCATTTTTAGGTATTATTGATATATTAGTAAATACACATATACAGGAAAGCCAGACAGCCACTGGTTTGTGAAGCCAGCAAATAAAACTATCATTTACCAGCCGAACACATGAGGCTTAGACAACGTACTGCAGACTATGAAGTCATATTATGGAAGATCAAAATAGCCTTCCACCTTCCTCGACTAAAGCGTCATGTGACGGGAGGTCTTTTGAGTTTGCCATCATCCTCACCCTTTTGTGACACTCGCTACTATCAAGTCAGTTGCCTATACTTACACAGTAGTAATTGAGAACCCCAGCGTTTAGAACACTCCTCTTGGTTGCAAGTCTAGTTCGGGACTTGCAACCAAGTCCAAATATA
>SDVV010021374.1:0-13147 GCA_016164225.1 Gammarus roeselii
TGTTGGGCTTTGGACCCTTGGTCGCACTCTTGTTGAGCTTTGGACCCCTGGTCGCACTCTTGTTGGGCTTTGGACCCCTGGTCGCACTCCTGTTGAGCTTTGGACCCCTGGTCGCACTCCTGTTGGGCTTTGGACCCTTGGTCGCACTCTTGTTGAGCTTTGGACCCCTGGTCGCACTCTTGTTGGGCTTTGGACCCCCTGGTCGCACTCTTGTTGGGCTTTGGACCCCTGGTCGCGCTCTTGTTGAGCTTTGGACCCCTGGTCGCACTCTTGTTGGGCTTTGGACCCCTGGTCGCGCTCTTGTTGGGGTTAGGAACTTCCATGTGATGCCAGACGTATTTAGAACCTTCGATTTGAATCACAGCAGGTGAATATTTTCATCAAACTATTATTGTCAGGTGATGAGGTAAATTATGAACTTGTATGACGCCTCACCCTCTCCTGCAATTGCTTTCTGTGCCTCTCCGTTATAATTAATCATCCAGTGCAATTACAAGCTTAGCAAATGATTCAAAGAGTCAGTTTGTAGAATAGAGTTTTCAGATGAGAATTCGAAATTTGTGCCGTGATGTTTGAGAAGTCTCTTTCATTTTCATTTCCAGAAGAATAACAAACTCAACTCAATTCATCAACAGTCGAACTATTGACTGTTCCTGTGGTACTATTCTATTTTAAGCATACGGTATGTTCGACGATACAGACTTTCCTACAACATTACATTTTCACACAGAAAAACAAAAAGTAGCCTTGTATTGAAGGTGTGCAACGAAGATGCTGAACTACACAATATTACCCCCCCCCCCCGTGCTGGGGTTCTCCCGACTCCACAAGTCAATAACATGCTGCAAGATTCAAATGCAATTTCGCCAAATTAAAATGGTCTTGCTGGCATCCGCTTCAATATGAAGCATCCAGATTCCCAATCTTCAAGAAGTCAAACGAGAAGTTCAAGATACGAGATTAAAATGCGTTATATTACGCTTCAAATCGAGTACATCAGATTGCACACGACTGTTGCATATTTGATTGCTGATTTCCATGATGGATATTCCATAACAACAGCCGTCTTTTTATTGTGTTGCTGTTATTGATTGATATCCAAACTGGCGCGTAAATAGAGGCATAACAAGTGCGGCCGTTCCAATCAATGCTAAACGCTAAAGGGGGTCACTAGTGTGCTGCGTTTCGGACTGCTATTGGAAATGCAGAGTCAAGTACAGTTGAAGTGACAAATTGCAGGTAACAAATAAATCCGGGTCCATCATTGGACACATACAATAAAGAAATTTACGCCTCCGATAAACTTCAAGTGTACTGCGTTAGAATCAACGATAGTTTCTACTAATCTAACTCTTCCAATTAGCAAACTCGAACAGTTCCCATTTATGACGTTATCAACTGAAAACAGTTCAGTTTGATGAGTACGCATGAACCGAACCACGGACAGGCTTCGAGTATCGAGCTCATTTCAGTTCGTGAAAAAAAGAAGAATAACACAGTTCGCCCCCCCCCCTCCCCCTCGTCGGCCACTTCATTAACAGAGCGAGCATAAACAGGGTCTCACTGCAAAGTCATGTCCAAGACGAGAAAAAATGGCAGCATAAAAAAAATTGCTCAGCTGGAAAACTCGCCTAAGATTTGCATGTTCGCCTTGATGAAAGTGAAGTAGGATCACAATACCGCCCTACTGGGGAGTCTGCATTAACTTCGCGTTGGGACTCTGGTGGAACATGGAAGCAACTACTACTACGATCACAATCGTCCAGAAAAAGCTTAATGAAGAAATATCCTCATTTGAATATCTTTACACACGAATTACAGAGTTAAAAAAAATGGTAAGGATCTCGAGTGGATGAGCTAAAACGACTCCAGGCCATCGAAGTGAACTGTAGTGGTACACGCAATTTAGCGGATACACCCAACTCGAGTCACAGCAAAAATAAGAGGATAATAATCTGTAAACAAAGTGACAGTGAATGTGCTGAACAAATAATTGTTATTTGCTGTTGACAAAATCCTGCACACTGGTGCACAGTGCAGCTCCAGAAATGCTGTCCGCGTTGGTGAGTCGCGTGAAACAACCACAGGGCGTGGTCATGTCAAATCATTGCGACATAGCCTTCAGAACAACCCGGTCCAGCGAGATCAGCCTGGACTAAAGTCTCTTCATATAAAGATATACATCCAGGATAAATCAGGTGATCACATTTTCCTTGAATGCATAAGAAAATGGACGAGTTTAGGAGGCTGGAAAGTTAATATCTGCCTGTATCTTTTAATAACCATTAAGAGACTTGAACAACCTTAAAAATACCAGCCAAGATCTGGTCAATCTTTTCAACAATACCAATTCAACATGCACTCGAGTAAGAACTTTCCACATCTTGAACATAGTCAGCATTGGAGCCTTAAGAAAAAGCAGCAAAAAAGTAGATCACTAACCAGAACACTGACACTCACAGCAGTGACAACTACGAGTGAAACAGCCACACCAAATACTGTATGCAAACAACCAATTACCCGCTCGTCTCGCTGGCAACAAGCCACCAAACAACAGCAGAATTCAGGTTGTCAACAACAGCCGACAACTGTCTGCGGTGGCTAGCCGAGAGGAAAGCAGCATCTACTGCTTCTTCTCCACCTACAGGCTCGTCGCATTAGCGAACTAGTAGGGCCTGCAGCTCCTGCAGCAGACCTAGTCGGTCACTGGAAGAAGGTGAGGCGAGGCATGACACTCCGACAGTGAACCGCAGCCAGTTGGGTAGTCTTTAACTTACGACAGTGAAGCAGAGAAAAACAGCGACAACAAACTAACTACGAGCGCATCAACCAGACCAGGTAATCAGCGAGAACTGAGCTAGGGATTCGGTTGAAAGACCCAGACGCAGTCTGCGTATCAGCCTCAGAACAAGAGTACGAGGAACAAGCGTACGAGGAACTAGAGTACGAGGAACAATAGGTGTTTCTATGATCCTTCTATAATGGTAAGCATCTGTGGCATAAGACGCCTGCCATAGACATCATAACGGGGCACTTGGGGAGCACAGATGGTGCTGTGGCTGGTGATGCCATTGTTCGGCCGGTGATGCCAGTGCCAGTGACGTCAGTTACGGTACACGGGGCAGTTACGTAGGTACGCGGTAACCGTTCACCTGTCGTCTGTGCTGTGACAGTGAACTTGGAACATTCAAGTCATGCAGGTAGAATTATTCGTTCAGAAGTTGATTGATGATGAATCTCATCCCCAGGATTTTACAGTGCATGGTTCGCCAAGAGAGGTAACTAAACCAGCCCCAAGCGTTGTAACTAAACCATATAATCTTGCTATTGGGAAGGAATGTGTCTATCTTTAAACCCGTTGTTATTTGAGTGGCTCACGACGTTTAGAATGACCTTATTAGGATCGGGAAAATCCTGTAACCTATTCCACTATAGCATTGAAATTTCTTGCTCGATTTGTTGTTACTACAAACAATGTTACATACGATTCATGATCTCTTGTGTAACGGGCTTGAAAAGGGCCGACACAAACATCATCTACAACGTTCTCTTTGTAGATATTGTCACTCATGTGTAAATGAATATTATTAATTTGAGCGGTACAACAAATTGTATTTCTATCATGTCAGGATATGATAACAAAAACGAAATTTAAAAATCTATGGATAAAAAACCTCCAGGGCTCTTCTATCAACGGTGCTAATTGGATGAACAAGGAAGTAACATTTACTTTTTACACGACATTGAAATTAACTTCCACAGTATTCTAAATTGATCCAGATTTCTAACCGAGAATGAATATTCCAGGGTTGTCAGTTAAATCCTGGAGACAAGCTTCATCATCAATCAACTCCCAAACGAACAGTTCTACCTGCATGACTTAAATGTTCCAAGTTTGAAAGAGAACTTGACTATCCTTCAATTAAATATTACGGGCCATTGTGCCCTTCTGTTCTAGGACTCGGTGAAACCCAATTGAAAAACGTATTACAGAACTTGCATAATTTACCGAGTTTCAATCTAAGTACCATCAATATACTGAGTTATAAGGAGTCATTTATTTAAAACTAACAGGTCGACTGATATCCCTGAACCTGAAACTTTGATTTGACCAGGAATTAGAATATGTCGATATTTATTTTGAAATTGAAGCTAAAACAGGAGGAGTGTCACACCGTAGAGCATCGAAATGTCGATTGAAATGTGGTCACTCGAGTAGAACGAAATATTCAGTGGCATGATGTAGCTCATTAGGTGACTATCATGGGTGATTATACTCATCAATTACTAGGCCAACAAGTACAACTTCTGCATCAGCAACTCTAATAAAAGACAAAATTAGCGAAGATGTTAATTGTGGAACTCCTTTAGCAGCTGTGCTCATTTTAGATGCAACAAACCATTACCCTATTTCTATCCAGAAGCCGAATTCTGACTACTACTTTAACCCGATAGTAATCCGATATTTAAATATGGCGACAGTAATATTCATCTTTTAAGAGGCGCTGAGAACTTACGACTTGGTCAATATATGCCACAGTTAACTCGATTGATGCCTTTACACAGTTCCATAGTGTATATACTAACAGAGCTGCTAGAGGTGCACCTTTAACAACAAGAGCTGAGCCACAAACAAGCAGAGAATAAGAGTATGACACTGGGTTAAATAAAATGACTAAGCCGACGGTTTAAAAGTTATTGCGTAACGCATAAACATGAATGTAAACGTTACAAAAAATGCATTCATAAACTATAAATATACTTTTGTGACTGTCATTAAAAATCTGGTGGAGGCTTAACTAGAAAATAAAAGCAGGAAATCTGGAATATCCTACGTACCCTATTTGGACAAAAAACGCGGGAATTCGGATTCAATTACTGTTGACGACTGATTCACAAACGGTTTCAAATGCCTTAAAAAATTCTTTCAATGGAATACCTTGTCTACAAGGGAATCTAATATTAGAAGCAACATCCCTGTTATTCATCATTTACAGTATTCCTCACGATCTTTTTATTGATATCGACTGATTTACCGCCCCCCATCTTTCATACGGAAAAGCTTATAAGCTTTTCGTGTCGTCTGTAGACTTTATTTAACCTCAAGGCTGCAGATCAGTTATGATAATCCATTTCTTCACCTCTAATTTTTTATTTGAAACTTCTTTGACTGCTTCCAGTTTTTCTAGATCCTTTGCATTTGTGAGATCCAGAGAGGCGGAAAATAGTTTTAGCTGGTTGGATTAAATGTTTCGGAAGAGTCAACACAGTTCTCCCAACGCTCGATAACATGAGCCTCATGGCCCAGGAACTTGGTCTGCCGCTAGCCTCAACCCTTGCATCGTTCTTCCAACGCTCGATAACATGGTTCTCATGGCCCATAGGAACATGGTCTGCCGCTAGCCTCAACCCTTGCAACTTGTTCATCGGATATCGCTTTGTTCTACATTTGTACGATGAAATTATACAGGATTTATTTCAAACAAGGAGTGTAATTATTTGCGTTGTAATCTGTATTTGTTCCATATCCCATTATTCCAAATTTAAATTAGTTAAATTGCATGTTTTCACCTGTCAAGTGGTAATTTCTTTAGATACGCTTCAACACTTTCCACATCTTTCGGTTCCTCTACTTGGCCTATCACTAATCATCAGCAAAACAGAACACTGATTAATGTTGCCAATGGTTGCTCAGGTCATAGGACATAATTAAAAAGAGTAGAGGGCCCAGCACAGTGCCTTGTGGGACCCCAAGCATTTCCACGGGAACGGAAGTTTTCTAATCAACCACCACATTTTCTGTTCTATTTGAATAAATTTTTAGATCCATTCAAAAACTTTCCTTCAAATAGTAGCTCTATCGTAGTAGATCGTGTCAAAAGCCTTGGCAAAATCTCGTCAGCATTTGAATTGTCCCACGATGCATCAATTATCTCATCACAATGTCCCAATAGTTCGGTCAGCATGGTCTTCCAAGTTCAGAAACATTTGTCCCACGATGAATCAATTATCTCATCACCATGTCCCAATAGTTTGGTCAGCATGGTCCTCTAAGTTCAGAAGCTGTTGTCCCACGATACATCAATTATCTCATCACAATGTCCCAATAGTTCGGTCAGCAAGGTCCTCCAAGTTCAGAAACCATGTTGCTTAGAGCCGAGCTATTTATTCATCAAGAAAATTAACTGTTCCTCTTATTATTACTTATTTTCAAATGCTCTGACTGTTCGAGATCCCAAAAAAACGGGCCAGCGATTTGATGGCCATGCCTGGCCGTCCTGTGTTTTATTAGTTTCCACGTGCAGAAGTTATAGTCAATTATTCAATTCCTTTATGCAATTTATCATTTCATTATTTGTTATGGATAAGTATCATTTAATTTCCAATATTTTCCTGTTTTATATACTCTCACTTCCTGTGGATCTCGTAAATGCAGGAACCTGTTCAATTATCAGCTCTTTTAACGGATCCTCGATATATTTTTATCGTGCACATATTCAAGCTATATTGCCAATTATGCAGTTAGTTTAACACCGCTTATCCAAAATGCATTGGACGCCAGTCCACATGTAATCTTAGATGTCCGTCCAGTCCACCTCCTCACAGTGCATAGTTCGTCAAGGTCACTCTACGAAAATGTAAATAATCGCACTTCTGATATTGCTATTCAATAATTATTTATTTTCGATTCAAAATTTTACTGATGATAGTTGGACTGAAGAAAAGTAGTGGAGGCATATTTAAAATAATATATTGTGGTTAGTTTCACAGATTGTGATAGGAAAAAGTTTTAAATAGTGGGGCAAACAATTCATGGACATCTGTTGTTACAATCCCATGTTAGACACTTCTGCTCTCGGATTCTTTGTTAAAGGTCAGTGTGAACAGTATTTTGTCGTATTTTCTTCATTGCAAGTTGATCTAACTCAATTCACTAATTTTGTAAAAATCCATAGTTCAATGTAATATTTCCTTTGGTCTTGGCATATTGAAAAACGGATAATAGAGTGTCTTCCATCAAAATGTACAGATTGGTGGGATGTAAATTAAAACTAATTTACCACCTAAACCTATAAATTCATATCAAGTATACGTAAGCGGCAAATGTTTTCAGAACCATTGACGATGACGAAGATTCAGTACATATCACCTTTCCAGTGTGATATTTATGTAATTTTATGCCTAAATAAATTATACCCAAATAAATGTTAAATACCCCTCAGAAGATCCCTTGAATCGCATTAGATTTGCTTCTGTTTGTGATCCCAAGTTTAATCCCAACAATGGAAAGGGGATTAAGTCCAGTCTCGATAAATCCTTTCTCACACGGGGAAATAATAATGAAGTCAATGCGTGGAAGCTTAAATCATCGGTCAAAAAATTCAAAATGGTACAGCAGAGGGGAAGGATGGCATACCAGCGAATGTATTCAAATATTGCCCTGTTCAATTCCTCTCACGTCATGTCTCTTTTCTCCATAGGCTACCTTGAGCCTAATTATCAACCAAATCACCTACTATAAAAAAGACCAAATGGTCGACAGATACAGGCAATAACATCTCAATATCAGTTGCTACTGCCGCATAGAAGCTACGAAAATTGTGATTGAGAACAAACTTGACGATCGTCCCCAAGCAACATCAAACCAATTTGGCTCAAAGCCTAAACGTGGAGCTGAAATGGTGATTTTCACGTAAAAATCACATCGGTCAGGGGAGGCCTACCAACGTACCTTTTGTTCTCTAGATGGCAAAAAAAAAATTGATCCCGCAAATTATTATACCCATTAGAAGAAAAGCCTAGAAAGGGGGGCGAGCGTGCATCTCGTGGAACTGGCAATAATACTGGTACCATCAGCAGCAACAAATGGTATACGGCTGAGAGTCCTTCTCGCGCCCCTACGGTTCAATGTGTTTGCGGACAGCTTAAGCGACCGGCTATGTCTTATCCGTGCTGGGCGTCATATTGGCGACTGCAATATCAACAAAATTATATAAGTAGATATGCTGACGATATGATGCTACTGGCTCCTCGATACTTTGAGGTACTTCGCCTGCATTGCCGGTCACAGCGTAGCTGCCCCCATCACACACAGCTGCGGGGCCATTCACCACTCGTGCTGTGGCATCAGCTGACCAAGTATTTCTGGTGGCATTAGATTGAACCGCCAGTCGGTTCTGGCATTTTGTAATGGCACATTCTGTCAATCCTTGACCAATTTCTCCTTGTCCTCTTCGTTATGATATTTACGTTGACTGTGACCGTGTAGCATTCCAGAATTCTCCTAGCCTTTATGATCATGAATCTTTCAAAATGTCTTTAAATTAAATATAGCTTGAAGGAATTCAATCTGTCGTAATAATCCATTTCCTTTGCCTCTGTAACATTTGAGGTGAAGCTTCTTTGAACTGCTTCAAGTCTTTCTAGATCAATCCCTTTACATGGTATCCAGAGGGGAGAGCAATAGTCCATAACCGTTAGGATTAGTGGTTCTCAAAGACTAGACATTGTCGTTTTAATTCTTAACAGAGAGGTACTCATGACCCAGGAACACAATTTTACCACTAGCCTGAGCCTTTGCAATTTGTTCATTAAATAATGCCCCTTTCTGCATGTGTACGCCTCGTAAGAGAGCTCTTTCAAATTATGTTCAATTTAGGTAGAACGAGGACGCCGCACTAGATATAGAGTAAAATTTTAGAAAATTGTTTGTATGCTACTTAAGCGGCGCAACATGGGTAGATTCCAATTCAGAATGAACGTGTCAATGAGACTCTGCTGGATTATGTGGACTGCTTTGCATGCTTAGGTCACTTAGTAACAACTAACTGGTGTGATAATGGAGATTTCTTGAAGTATTTCGGAAATTAAATACCGTTGTCAATCAGCTCAAACAAGAACTCAACTTCTGCGTAACAGATGATGAAGTGCAGCTCGTTGAAACCACCTGCTACCTCAATATCTACCGAAACTCACTTTGGTGCACATCTATGAGTCGACCCCGCTAGATTGAGAGTATAGCATGCAACGTCCTTTACAGGAGGTTGATTGGTGTCTCTTCAAGATCAAGAGCTAGCCTTGTATCTGAGCAAGAGAGTATAGCGTGCAACATCTTTTTCAGGAGGTTGATTGGTGTCCCTTCAAGATCAAGTGTAAGCTCTGTATTGGCAGGAGGGTGATTGGTGTCCCTTCAAGATCAAGTGTAAGCTCTGTATTGGCAGGAGGGTGATTGGTGTCCCTTCAAGATCAAGTGTAAGCTCTGTATTGGCAGGAGGGTGGTTGGTGTCCCTTCAAGATCAAGTGTTGGCTCTGTATTGGCAGGAGGGTGATTGGTATCCCTTCAAGATCAAGTGTTAGCTCTGTATTGGCAGGAGGGTGATTGGTGTCTCTTCAAGATCAAGTGTAGGCTCTGTATTGGCAGGAGGGTGATTGGTGTCCCTTCAAGATCAAGTGTTAGCTCTGTATTGGAAGGACGGTGATTGGTGTCCCTTCAAGATCAAGTGTTAGCTCTGTAATGGCAGGAGGGTGATTGGTGTCCCTTCAAGATCAAGTGTAAGCTCTGTATTGGCAGGAGGGTGATTGGTGTCCCTTCAAGATCAAGTGTTGGCTTTGTATTGGCAGGAGGGTGATTGGTGTCCCTTCAAGATCAAGTGTAAGCTCTGTATTGGCAGGAGGGTGATTGGTGTCCCTTCAAGATCAAGTGTTAGCTCTGTATTGGCAGGAGGGTGATTGGTGTCCCTCCAAGATCAAGTGTTAGCTCTGTATTGGCAGGAGGGTGATTGGTGTCCCTTCAAGATCAAGTGTTAGCTCTGTATTGGCAGGAGGGTGATTGGTGTCTCTTCAAGATCAAGTGATGGCTCTCTATTGGCAGCATAAGATTTTGACTGTGTCAAGGTCAAAGTGAGTCAATATATGATGATGACTATTTATTCCGACGCACCAGTCAGGAGCAAAGGACAAATAGCTACATGCGGATGGGCTTTGCTTGCGAAAATTCAGTATTTGCAGATAGCCTTTTGATGCAAACTTCAGGTAGAACATTCAGGGGCCAAGTGGCAAAGCTTCATGTAAACTTTATCAACGCATCTCGGTAAACGTGACCACACTTGCAACCGTCGCATGCTAAACGTGTTTGTTAATAAAACCTGACCAAAAGTGACAGTCATCGTGTAGAACCTCCACATCGATCAGAATACAATGGCCGAAATTAATTCGATATATTAATGAGAAGGCAGAATGGGATGACAGTGTTGACGACCTTCTCTTAATGAGAAGACAGAATGGGACGTTTAGTTGTGACGGTTTTCTCATAATGAGAAGACAGAATGGGATGATGAGTGTTGACGACCTTCTCTCAATGAGAAGACAGAATGGGATGACGAGTGTTGACGACCTTCTCTTGGTGAGAATTTGATTTGATTCCAACAGTTGATCATGGACTCCAGAGAAAAAACGACGCGGTTGAAGTTAGAAAAATTTGAAAATTTTAGCAATGTCAGACGAACGCTGTTGCCCACAAGGAAAACGCTTAGACAGAACGGATCTTCGCTTCCAATCATTTAGAACTTCAAGAGTAATATGTACGCACGCCAGCGAGTACAGATAGCATCTTCGAGACTGATACAAGGTTTACGGCTACACGGACAAAGTCAGCTCCACGACCTAGAACGCTACGCGGTCTAGGTCGATTATAGTACACTTCATTTATTCAGGTAAGACTCAGATGACACGAATCCTCGCCTCCAATCATTTAGAACTTGAAGATTAACATGTATGCACGCTAGTGTGAACAGGTATCGTCGTTGAGACTGGTACATGGTTTACGGCTACACAGACAAAGTCAGCTCCGACAGCAACGCAACACAATGTTTACAGTTACGTGGTATAGCTTAGTAGAGGTACGATGTATTTATTCAGGTAAGATAACGACGCAGACAAAACGAATCCCCGCCTCCAACCACACAGAACTCCAAGAGTATTATGCACGCGCGCCAGTGCGCACACATAGTATCGTCGAAATTGGTACAAGGTCTATGGCTTCACGGATTAGATAAACTCTAACAGCAACGCGTCACAAGGTTTTATAGCCACGTAGTCCAGGTCAAACCCAGAAACTGCATATGATCCGTGCACGCGCGATCGAGCAAAGACTGAAGAAAAAAACACCGATTCACAAAATCACTAACAGGAACTCCCGCACAAATACACCAGCATTATAATACGTGACAAAATTGCGGATCGTGAAGAAGAAAATAAGGACAGGTTCGTCACTGGGAGAAAAACTGCTCACATTATTGATTTCGCACTTGTTGGATAGGGGGGGGGGGAGACAAAGGTCTCTTGGGTTCCAAAAGAGCCCGATGAATCCCGGAGGGTAACCTAAGTCCCCCGGGTCTTCCCGAGCTCTCCGGGTCCCCCGAGACCCCTCGTTTCAGCTCATCTCGGACAGTTTCGGCTCGTCGCGATCAACTCGACTCGCCTCAACATGTTTCGTTCGATCTCGACGCACCTCGACCAGCCTCGACGTGGCTCTCCCACTCTGCGCTAGTTATCATGTGGACTGTAATAACAAAATTTTTCACTCGAGCATTTTAGGGTGGGAGTGAGGTGGCAGAGGTACCTCGGGTCCCAAAAGAGCCCGACAAATCCCGAAGGGTAACCCAAGTCCCCCGGGTCCCCTAAGCTCCCCGGGTCCCTCGTCTCAGCTCATCTCTGCTCGTCTCGAATCATTTCGGCCAGTCTCGGCTCGTCGCGACCAACTCGACTCGCCTCAACATGTTTCGACTGATCTCGACGCACCTCGACCAGCCTCGACGCGACCCTCACCCTCTGTGCCAGTAATCAGCAGACTGTAATAAATAATTGTTATACTCAAGCATTTCACATATATACATTTTTCTGTGTAAGGGTTTTACTGCGTTGGGAGAAGAAAGCAAGGATCCCAGGGTTCAGAGGGGCCTCAAGCGGGTCCCAAAAATTCTCAAGGGTGTCCCAAAGGGCCCCGGAAGTTCCAAGTGGGTCCCCCCAAATCCTCCTGATCTTCAAAGTCCCCCGGGTTCCCGAAACCCCCGGGTCCCTCGAGTCCCGCGGGTACCACGAGTACCCCCCCTCCCTCCCGGGTCACCTAGTCTCAACCAGACTCATCGCCTTGCCAGTCGACTAGTCTACTCGCTTCCACCTGCCTCGACGTCTCGTCTCGTCCCCTCCACGCACAGCGCCATTCAAGACGCCCTTTCTAAGATCAACATCAACATAATTTCCCCATTTAGCCATCAAAACGTCTAGCTGTGCTCGGACATTTATTAGACGCCCGGGAGACGCAAATTCTCCCACCGTAGGTTGGACTAGACTAACTAACACACCGCATAGTTCACCTAGGGCCCCTACAGGCGTCTAACGATACATAATTGAATAACTAATCCAAAATTGATCACTATGAAAAAAGGGCATAAATAAATAAGAGCCTTCAAAATAAAAAAATATTAAAATAATAAAATAAAGTGTTAATGATCTACAAAATGAATAAATAAATAATCATCCATCCACCCCAATCTCAATGAAAAGACAGAATGGGATGATGAGTGTTGACGACCTTCGCTTAATGAGAAGGCAGAATGGGATGATGAGTGTTGACGACCTTCTCTTAATGAGAAGACAGAATGGGATGAATGTTGACGACCTTCTCTTAATGAGAAGACAGAATGGGATGATGAGTGTTGACGACCTTCTCTTAATGAGAAGACAGAATGGGATGACGAGTGTTGACGACCCTCGCTTAATGAGAAGGCAGAATGGGATGACAGCGTTGACGACCTTCTCTTAATGAGAAGGCAGAATGGGATGATGAGTGTTGACGACCTTCTCTTAATGAGAAGACAGAATGGGATGATGAGTGTTGACGGCCTTTGCTTAATGAGAAGGCAGAATGGGATGATGAGTGTTGACGACCTTCGCTTAATGAGAAGGCAGAATGGGATGATGAGTGTTGACGACCTTCTCTTAATGAGAAGACAGAATAGGATGAATGTTGACGACCTTCTCTTAATGAGAAGACAGAATGGGATGATGAGTGTTGACGACCTTCTCTTAATGAGAAGACAGAATGGGATGACGAGTGTTGACGACCCTCGCTTAATGAGAAGGCAGA
>SDVV010021375.1:0-13146 GCA_016164225.1 Gammarus roeselii
TTGTTCATTCATACAGATGGCTCATGTGATAGCCAATGGTAGGCATTAATTCCAGTTCCTATACCTGTGTTAACATAGCTGTTTTCAATATTATACTGGCTCGCATAGCTGTGCTGACCTCCCGAGGCTCTGATGCTCCTCACTTGCTTGTAGCGCTGTTGGAGGGAGCTGCAAAGGTAAGAGGCATCTGGTTGGTATGGGATTCACAAGCCGCAGGTTGGGTGCAACCTGTGATAGCAGAATGAAGAGCGTTCTTTGTCGTTTGGATAGGAGCAGAGTTGCGAGACTTAGTTGGTAAGGTGGACACTCGCTTCCATTTTGAAACTCGACTGATCAAAGATGTAGGTCTGCATTACTATCAGACTTACATCAGCCTATTCAGCAAGATTTTCAAGAGGTTTGATGCATCTGACTGATAGAACCAATTATTTCAACCTCTTCAATGTCATTACAACAGCAGATAGACCTTGGAAGGCGTTGTCAAACACAAGTGTTGTTTGGACAATACCCCATATTCCCAATTTCACATTCAATAAGAGACAGTGGTTATTGCTGGGTATGGTACCATTACACCACACTTATCGAGACGAAGCGGTTTGCTCTGAACGGACTATGTAAACTTATTTGGAGACTTGTGGGACTACTGCAGCCCAAAGGTGTCCTGTTTTTCGACTTGAACAATCTTGTGAGAGACCTGTTGGCTGATACTGGGTCGGAAGGGTGCTTCCATGATGAATAAAGTCTTTTCTACTATTGATGACAGAGAAATCAAGATGCCTCTGCAGGACAATCCTGGGCTCTTTCGCCCGTTAACTGAACTTGTAAGGCGAGGTCACCGGGAGCGTCGCCGTTGTCCCTGCTTGATGCAGGAGGCTGCCCTGGAGCTGTCCCGACGGGCTTCTCAGTCCGCAGCGTGTTCGTGGAAAGATGCTGCTGTTGCAGTTGAGAATCCTGCTGCTATCGCGGTTATTGTGGAAGCGCCGCAAGATCCTGATTCTGCAAATTCCTGAAGTTTGGAGTGTGTTGCTTTGGTGGTCTATGCAGTCGTTTGACACTACAAAAGAGGGGAGGTAATGTGTAATCTGTTGAGATGCCTTACTACTAATGCTAGTTCTTCCTGTTTGTGTCAGCATCTTTAATTTTGTCGAGAAGTTTATTAAATTTCACGCGGATGAATATAGTCTAGCTATAAGTAATATAATTTCAGAGTAAATTCACGTGCGTAACTGCAATAACAATTGAGGAATTATTGAGTGTGTTGTTCATTGGAAAATTAGGAATTTAGTAGCAGCGATGGGCTCAAACTGTTTTCAGCGAGTGTCAATAAACTTAGCTATTATAAATGTTCCTACTACTTGCCATTAAAAAAAAAACTGGTTTGAGTCACAGTTAAATGATTTTGTTTGAAAAATATAAACTTAGTTTTGGAGTGTATATATATACATATATGTTGATAGAAGCTACAAGTTTAAATTGTTGGTAGTGAATTCTGCATTGTGCTCTTTGGGTGCCTGAGGAATTATTGTTCTTTATTTAGTGTTTAGTATAGCTATTTAAGATTTGTGCTGTGAAAGATTTTTTCATTTCAGTTTCAACAGGAGCAGACTTGGTGGTGACACCACAACCATGCGTTTGCTGGAGTCCTACTGAAGCCAAGCACTGATGAACAACTAAATATCTTTGTGTTGTAAATAGCGCGTCTGTAAAAAAAAATCAAATTGTGTCATGTTTGATAGGTGGATTTTGGTTTAGGTGGGAAAAGTGTAGCTGGATGCATAGCAAGCTGTCTTCTTTTAATCTTATACACCAAATACAGGCTGGTTTATATTCATTCAATACTGCAGACTGCTTGTTTACGTGCAGTAAACAAGCAAATTGCCACTATGTTGATGACTCATTATTTTCAGTATTTCATTACTCATTGTAAATACTATTAATTTCCATTAAAAATAGTTCTTGCAAATCTTGGTTAACCTCCTTACATGTCAGCTGCAATGTAACTGATTCCTTATGTGGTTGCTGCCCAGCTGACCCTCCGCTCAATCGGTGGGCCTGCTAGGTGGGGCCGTGTCGCAGAAGAACCATGACGTATGTTTATGTAAGTTGCTGTAGCGGGGAGGAAGAGAGCAGTTGTGTTTGTGGAATTGTAGAGTGAGGTGGTTTTCTGGCTGCTCCTTCACAAACAAATTATCATTTGAGCAGCAGTTGTTGTCGAGCCATTATTGTATGAGGAGGTCAGCAAATTGCTCCGTTGCCATCAAATTTATTATTAAAGCAGTGTTTGTCTAGGCTTTGTTGAGACTGGATGCACCAGTGTTCCATGCAATCCCAAGGTATATGATTTATTGAGGGTTGTAAGTATTATTTTTAGCTAGTACCTTTATGTTGTCCATTATTTAAGTAATCATACCTGAAATTTTGAGGTTACTGATTATCTTGAGACCCATCTATTGGTTATTGCAAATTTTACGTCAGCAGTGGTGATCCGGGAATTGTCCTGAGAGGTTGTCAGCTGACTTATCCTTAGCAAGCTAAGTTAACTTTGAGACTTAGAGGAAATCTATATTCTTCATCGTGTTCATTGCCTATTGTTACAGCACTAATATATTTTGGCATTACGGATGGTGACAGGAAACTAATTACTTATTGTTCGTTGAGCTATTTGGCAAGTTCTCTATAATTACTGGACCAATTGTTGTACATTGAATGCTTAATTTATTTATTTTGTTTTGATTATTCACTGACAGTGAGATCATCTTATCTTGAATAAAACTCCCTGAACAATTGTGGTCATTTGTCTAGTGCCTTGTCCATGCGGCCATCACAGAGTCGTCCCTTGTAGTCGTCTGAGCAGTGAGTCAAAACTTTGTAGTGGATTGTTTGATAGTACCTGGAGGTAAGTACATTTACTTCGATGAAATACCAACCACTTGATTTCGATTTGTTTTCTGGATACAACTTTAGGCAATAGGACATATTCATATAAAGGACCTCCTTACTTGAGGTCAAGAGATAGGGAAATTTCTTTGCATTGGGAGTTGCTTGTTGAGTGAGACTGAATACTCCAAGTGCTGTCACTGCGAGTTATTGAACGCCAGTTTGTAGACGGAAGTTAGGCAATTGATTAACATTGCAGGCCAGACTTCAGAACTACAGTATTTAGTTACGTTACAGATTTCATACGTCTGTGAACATTTCATGAATGATTATTACCTACGTGATGCAATTCAACTGTTCATCGCCACCATATTACTTAGGCCTCTTACTGAGAAATTGAATTTCTTTAATAGCCCTCAGCATCTAGGGACTTAGCTGTTGATTGACTAGGAACTTCATTAGCTTGTAATTCAGAACGGACAAACATAGGCAGAGTATCAGAGCTTAACAACAACATCTCTTGTCGGACCGGCCAAACTCTGTGGAGAGGGAACTTCAAGTTGGTGGATCACCAATTACCAGAATTCTGCATGCCTATACAGCTTGAGATAGCCAGTCCTGACAAACTTGTGTATCCGAGAAGTTTGTGTTGTTTAGGTCTAGTTTAGGTAAACCCCCCTCTATAACATATGTATATATGTGTGCATGTGTATGTACAAATGCATGTTTTTTTTGGTATGTTGTGACTAACAAGATAGCTGTGTGATGAGTTGCCTGAAGCACAAATATCTGTATCTTTCAGCAACATTGTTTTGCCGTGCTTTCACGGTTCTGGAATTTGTGTCTCCTATCTTGCTCTGCTGGCTTGTTGAGCAGTCTTGAGACCACCAAGCCACCAAGGTGAGATGCAATTTCTCCAGCCCTATCTGTTTCATTAGGGTTTCAATCTTTTGCTTACACTGCTTCACACTCCATTTGGGTGCTTTACCACATTCATTCACCGTTCTCCAGACATCTCCATGTGCTTCTTCATCTTGCGGTCTTATACATTGGTACCCACACTTTTGGGCTCTCCGCTTACAGCCCTTTTCCTACTTGCTCTGCCTACTGTTCCACTTGTGCACCTTCTTTGGATACCTTGCCTCATTCATTCTATCTTATCTCATTTTGTATGGCAGCACTGATTTCATCACTCATTCCCTAAACAGACTTCATCCCATCTCACTTTGGATTGCTTCCACCCCAACCCATCTGTTTGCTCCAAGAGCCTTTTGTCCTACCTTATTCTGTGTCACATCCAGTTCTGACTGCTTAGTCTCTGTCCATCTCATGACATCCATTTCCTACATAATAACAGGTACAGCCACACTCTTCCATAACTTTCTCAAGCATTCATCATACCTGTTTGCTCTAAAGCATGCCACACTACCTAGTCTGCCCCACCATAAACATTTGTTGTCTTTGCCTTCTCACACCCACTCTCAGTCATCTAGCACCAAAGGTACTTGTATTTCAATGTGCACCCAATTTCAATATCTCCCAGTCACCATTATGACTCATCTCCCTTCCCTCTTCACCGTTCACTACAAGTACTTGGCTCTGCTCACCACTGAAACAAACCTGAGAGTCCCTTCCATATCCACTCACAATATTGAGCATTCTTTGTAGCTTGTCTGTACTCCTGCTCATACATAATTATTAAATCAATTTTTCCATTGTCTGGCAATGGGTTTTCAATTTATTCTAACTTCACATAAAACTTCATCATGTTCATTATTTGAATTAATGTAAACAAAAGTTCAATTGAATTTGTTGCAGCTCATTGCTACTGGGCTGTCAGTTCTCATTTTATGCAACAAAATATAAATTACAATACTATAATCAATGATCCACAGATAATGTCTTTTTTGAGGTAGGAATCAGGAATGCCTGGCATTGGAAAATCCCTAATAAATGAAATTGGACAATCATGAATATATACATGTGGTGGGGGGGAATTCACAAATACAAGAGGTTAGGATATCCTGAGATCATAGGGTTGGGAAACTAACACATTGCACTAACATATTGTAAAGATTGCTTTACAAAATTGTATGAATGAAGAAAGTCTGAATAGACAACATAAATTATACCTACATAAAGTATTTACATAACACTGAATATTAACACTTCATGACTGCAAGTAAATGATTAAATAATTGACAATTAAAATAATTCTATACTGTAATACAAAAGTGGGATATATATGCTTGTGCTATAGCTATAAGACAATGCACAATATAAGTTCATCTGACATGATTGTACCATCAAAAATGGTACGTTGATTGGTAGAAATCATTCAATGAATTATATACACTTCTAGTTCAACTATGAAAGCTGGGAGCTGCCTCTCATTCTTTGAAAACACTGAGCTTGTATTTTAGTTATACTAAAAGGATTGAAACATTCATAACATAGATGTGGACAAAAAATGCTAGTTAACACCTAGGGTAATTGGCGGAGGCAATTGTGGTCAGTAGGAATATAGCAAACATATGTACAGTCAGTGTATACACAATTAGATGGTGCAGGCGGCTCAATAGTAAGTGTTATGGTGGTGGTATATTTGGACATGTTCAAGAACCGAATGAGTTTTCTGGTTACTGGTTTAATGTAATTATCTTATATTAGTAAGCAAAGTTCCAGTTTTACATTGATTGGTCGATAGATGTTTAGTAAGCCTATCCTAGAAGGATGCATTAGATTTAAGATTATTGAGGTTGTTGGGAGGTTGTTCCAGAATTTTGATCCAGTGATCAAAAAAGCTCTACAGGCAGTTTCTGTTTTCCTGTGTTCAACATGCAGAGTATCAATATTTCTTGTGAATCAATTGTTCTTTCCACCTCAAGAATATATATACCTTTGGCTGTTGAGTGAATGTTTTTCTACAAGATCTTTATGAATTCTGATCGACTCATGGAGTGCCAGTTTATTGTCAATATTGAGCCCCTGCAATTTTTCAAGGCGAACACTTACTGGTCTGGTTTTCAATGGTTACCATTGCATGTTATTCTTGCGGCAAAGTAATACAACATTGCACTTTCTCTTCGAGTTTTGGTGGATTTCCCCCAGATTGTAAGACAGTAGTTGATAGGAGAAAATACTAAAACATGGACAATCAGTTATCTTGATTTGAAATAAAAAATGTACAGAGTTTAGGAACTAAAGCGTTTCATTCAACTCGTAGGAGTAGTCACATGATATTTGAAGGAAAGATCAGGATTAAACCATACTCTCAGACTTAGTATTCTGTCTTCAACAATTATGTTAGATTTTCCTTTCCTAACAGAGAAATTCAATGGAACTGTTTTTTTTTTAGCTTGAGCCAAAAATGATAAATTTTGTTTGTTTCTGAAATGAGCTTGAGTCCATTGATGACAACATCCTCTGCATACAGCCACCAGCTTTGTCGTTCATTTTCACCACATAGACCTAGGCCAGACCTCTTGGTTTTCACTTTATAGTTGTCAACATCAGACAGTGTCACAGTGATGAATAGTGGTATTCATTATTGAAGCTACAGCATCATTTCATTTGCATGTTGCTTACTGGAGCCAATTGAAACCACTTGCTGGGTGAAACATATGATGGGCAGTAACAGTAAGACAAGTTAGTTAATAATGCAGCCTGCAGGGAACAGCCAGGTGCTTAGCTGGCATCCATTGTGGTAATGGAATAAAGGTGCTGCACACAATAACACTGGACAGGTTAGGTCATCTTGGCAATGCTTGATGCACCTGAAGGAGACTGGGAGGCATCACCACACCACTTTATGACAATTACTTCAGGCTAGCTCTGAATTGGGTTTTCCATATGATTAAATTCAGTTAACAGACCAGTTCAGAAACAGTTACCTGGATTTTTTTTTTTTTTTTTTTGTGACCCATTTAGGATGTCCCAGACATCTTGACAAGCACTTTTTAACAAATATCACACTTATTAATATATTTCATCATTTCAAATTCTCTGGAACTTTCATCATTTCATCTGGGTTAACCAATAGGTCCAAAACTGGCGCCAGGATAGGCAAACACAATCTACAGGATTGGCGAATTCTGGCGGTTTTAATAACATTTGAAAAATTTACTGGAATTCCGGCCACTTCTGCAAACTGGACTTACAACATAAGCCTGGGAAACATACCTTGAGTACACTCTACAGGATTGACATAGGAACGTAGCTAAAAGCGCTCAACAGCTCCTGCTAAAGAGTTTGTTCGACTTTCCAGAACATATTTATGCAGAAGACTTGCGTTGTTGTGCGTACACATGATGACTGGCTATGTCATTAGGTTTTTGTAATGATTGTAAGAAAATTTGCAACACGATACGTTTTATTATCTTTTATTTGTATACAGGCTACGGCACGAACTAGTTTGCGATTAAGCCAAAGAACGTTTGAAACTCACGTTCGCAAATGAGCAGTCTAGGTATACCTTACAAGTATAGGTAATCAGCGGTGCAATGGATCGAATGATATTATTAGTAATAAAAAAGACGTTTATGTGTAGAGGTCCTTAATTGACTTTACATTATTTTAATAAACACTAAACGCATCATACGTGCATCACAAGCACTATTACGATTAAGCAATCGCATCTTTTGATCTCATTGTTGCAATACTCTGTAGGTAGCAACAACATTTCCGTTTAGCCGGTACAAACAGCTTCCAGCCACAATAACAGTGCAACAAATATTTATTTTAGCTAAATAAATTTGTATACCCACGCACTAAACGCCATGGAACATGAATCAGATGGAATAAATGATTCAGTGAAATATTTTTACAAGATTCAGTGAAATATGTTTACAAAAATTCAGAGAAATATTTTACATGAATCTGGCAACAAGGTGTTTTTTCACTCTTCCATTGGCAGGTCGCATAACCGTGCATAGCAGCAGACCATCACTTCATAACAATAGCAACAAAGTTAGGGAAGTGATCCAGGCCACCAAATAAGTGTTTCCTTATGACTACTTGTCAAAACATATAGGCTAATAACCAAAAAGGGGCTTACCTTGGATACTGCTCCACAGAAGACAGGTGTGAATAAGTGTTATGTCCTTTTCCCAGTGTAGAGCAGACTAATGAATACTGTTGCAGATTGCTACAAGACACCATTGTAAATACTGGATGGAAGAGGGTGACTATGACGGCACATTCCTCTGCCAAATGCCATACCAAGATTGTCAATTAGGCTAACAGGATAGAAATCTTTTATTCTGAGTAGCACCCTACCTTTATCCATGCCTATGTATAGAAATATATATATAGCTATATAGTGCCTATAAAATGAAAATATTTTTTTTTTAACATTGAAATATTTGAACGCAACCTTAGATTATTGATGCCCTTTCCTAGTTTCATGCATAAGGTTTGCTAAAGGAATTTAGAATATCAATAATTTGGATTTCAAGCCTGACTGTATTTTGTGTCAGCTAAAATGAAATTTCAGCAGGTATATGTTCCCTATGAACCTTTCTGAATCGTAATTCCACACATATTTCATAGGAAGTGTTTTAATTGACTAAAATAAAATTCCATTAAATAATTTTATTTCGTAACCGCTAATTCTAGAACATAGCGAGTCATTACCACTTGACGGAACCAGTTCCTCCATTCTTTAACTTCAATAACAATTTATGCTGATTACTTAACTAGACTTGTGGGTACCAGATTGAGCCCAAACTTTCAATTCAACTAAAGGCACATATTGTTGCCTGCGGCTTTAGTAGGTGAACATAAAGGTCTTATCAAAGAGACCTAAGACTTCCATTATTTCTGTTCCTGCTAGCTACACCTTAGTGTTATGCGATTTCTCTTATAATTATTATTTGTTTAGTACGTGCACCCAATCTCTCTGCCTGTATGAGGCAGGCAGAACGGTATGTGATTATCTTCCCTGTCACACATTGCTAGCCAACTATATTCTGTGTGCAACCTTTCACCCTCCTGCTACTGAGGCCATGGGGACACCCGTCTTCAGGCAAGTTTGAACTAATTCTGGTCCAACCTAGGAACCTGGACAGAAATTTCCCCCAAGATAATTTCCTATTGTACTTATTGACGCCAACAAGACAATTGCTGCCTTTCCTATCAAATCTTCTTTTCCCCTTCTATATTATCCTTGGAGAGCCCTAACCAAGATAAGTCTTGGGAATTATAGTCACTAAAAGATATACCTGTACCTTTATTGTCCTTGTGTCTGTTTATTAGTGCTTGCCCATATACTCAACCTCCCATGTGAAAAAAAATAACTTGGAGTCAGATCGTGCCTTGAAAATGCAAGCACATGTATTTGAAATCATATCGCTCACAGAAGCTCATTCTTTATTAACTTTTTGAGCAACCAAAATAAGGGAAAATTACTCTTCATTAATCAAATCCACATTTAAACTCATCAACACCTAAATATGCACGAGATGCTTTGTGGAATTCTGTTGCTTTACAAAGAGTTTCTTAATCTATATTGAACATGAAATTCAGGATACAATTGTATGAAGTGTTACAACTGGTTACACAAAAGACTTGCCAGTTCCCTGAAACAAATAAGTAGGTTTATGTCGGTCTCAATTTTAAAATACATTTTAAATTCAGAATACAACTTACCAGATAACATATTTTACACACATTGCATTATGAGTACAACTTTATCGAGCACTTTGTTACGTAGAAGACGCATTTCATTACACATAGATACTAGGCAGAATCACAGGAAAGAGGAGGGGAGGCGACAGTAAGGCACACCTCACACTCATCTCGTACACTCACACAACTTAGCCCTTATGCACTAGAAGGTCCAGCAGTGAGATGCCAAGGGCTTTTTGACATTCATTCGTTTAAATTCATGATTTCAATTTAGGCAATCGTACATTAACATTTATAGTGCGGAAGTGAAAGAGCTTGGTTCAACTTGAATTGCACTTGTAGAGGTCCTTAATTGAACCTACATTATTTTAATAAACACTAATCACATTATACGTGCATCACAAGCACTATTACGATTAAGAAATCGCATCTTTTGATCTCATTATTGCATATATCTTTAGGTAGCAACAACATTTCCGTTCAGCCAGTACAAACAGCTTCCAACCACAATGGCAGTGCAACAAATATTTATTTTAGCTAAATAAATTTGAATAGCCAACGCACTAAAAGCCATAGAACATGAATCAGATGGAATAAATGATTCAGAGAAATATTCTTACAAAATTCAGTGATTTTTTTTTGGTTTCATATATGCTGGCAACAAGCGGAGCGGGCTTTGTTTTTCTAGACTCTTCCATTTTGGCGCGTCGCACCTGCTCACGTGTATACCAGTCCTCTCATAACAAACACAACAAAGTTAGGGAAGTGATCCAGGCCACCGAATCAAGTGTTCCCTTAGACCTGGCCAAACATAGATAAATTAATTAGGCTTACCTGGGATACTGCTCCACAGAAGACAGCCTTTCACCCCCTGCTACTGAGGCCATGAGGACACCCGTCTTCAGGCAAGACAGAATTTGAACGGTAGAAGAAATTGAACAAGGTTCCCCCGAAGATATTCCCTCTGGGATCCATTGACGCCACCAAGATTTTCCGCCGGCTATTTCTCTTTAACCTATATTTCTTCTTTTCCCCTTCTATATTATCCCTGAACAACCCTAACAAAGTTAAGTTTTGGGAATAATAATCACCAAAAGTTACCGTGCCTTACTGTCCTTATGTGTTCATTGGTGCTTGCCCATACGCTAACCTTCTCATGTGGAAAGAAATAATTTGGAGTCAGATCGTACTTTATCGCTCACAAAAGCTATTCTTTATTAACTTTTTGAGTAACCAAAATAAGGGTGAATTACTCTTCATTATTCAATATCCACATATTCAATTTTACAACACCTAAACACTCATTTATATCAACATTGAGGAGCTAACTTCAACGGTGCTCATGATACTTGATTGCACTTTCTTCAGTATACGCACTGGAAAATATATAAGTTAAGCACAAGCAAGGCTTCATGAGCTCATCGAGAGGCTGATAACTGATTTTACCAAGGAAATATATTACTGCCGTATCAAGAATACGGAAACGGGGAGCAGAGAGGCTGGTTATAGGCCCATTCATAGGGCTAGTGAGGCTCCAAGGCTAATTGTTCTACACATAAAAATAATACATTGTATCTTGGTGAAAGGGAGATACAGGGTAAAGAGTGGCTTCAATAAGAGGGATAGGATCCCAACTTGAGATGGTCTGATGCAATGAAAATGATTAAAGGGATTCACCGAAGGTGCATTCAAAATAATTTTACTCAGCAAAAAAACAGCTGCTGCTTTTGATTTGGGTCTCATTTCCACCAGAGCCTCAACGTGAGTCATAATAGGCTCCCCCATAGGGCGCGACCCGCTGCTGCTGCTGGTGGTGACCACGACAGTTGAATTTGAAATATAAAAGAGCATGCACCCGCTGCTCTGGGTGGATGAAAGCGCGCCTCATCTGAACAAAGCATAGCATCTTGAGCGAAACAGGTGGATTCGAGATTACGTCGCACAGCGTTGACCAGCTGTTGCTGGTAGTATATACTAGCTCCGTGGTGGTGATACGATAAAAATAATAATAATAATATAAAAGCTTCATTAACAATCAACATGGACATATCATTAGGATTGAGACATCTTTTATTAGGGTTACAATGAGAACAAAGTTAATAAAATTACTGCACACAACTGAGAATAAGTTACGGCATACAACTCTATCCTGCCTATGTGTACAGTAATTCTTTCAATCGCTTTAACAATGACGAGGCAGCAAGCGCATCACCAGAGCAGATTGCAACGAGGATTTCATCTGGGGAGTTCATTACTCGAGTCATAAAGGTGTGTGCCACTTTACGAAACACTACCTTGATGTGATCCGATTGGTCTTCAGCAAAAACCCTGCTCGCTGACGTCGAGCGAGGGACCTGCATCAGCCGTCTAGTATTTGTATTTGCTTCCATGTTCCAACGGAGTTCCAACGCGAAGTTAATGCAGACTCCCCCGTAGGGTGGGCATCAGCCGTCTAAATGTGTCATTATAACTGTGGGTCAGACGAGGACAATCAATATTCATACACACACTTTCTGAGAAACGGAATTTTGTTATAGACACATCTTCGAGTTTTCATGCAAATGGTCGGGTTCTCTAACTATTCAATAGCCTACGAGACATACGGGTGAAGAGATAAGCAGGGATGAAACAATTATGGATCCGGAAGAACATATATGTGAGAGAAATCATAAGAGACTCACAAACGGATCGAAGAGATACAAAAGAGGCCGACAAATTTGCCCATTTCTAAAAAGATGCGTAGGGGTCTGAAGAGTTATTTGACGGCATGTGGTAAATGTAGAGCAAGATTTGCAGACACTTTCAATTAGATCCATTTTTTTTAACAAAATGATTTACTATTTGTACGCATTTGCAAATGCAACATTATACATTCTCAGTTTAGATACGTCCATCCTGACCGTGAAATAGTTACGGTTCTGTTAATTTGCAATGTACCACGAACTGAGCTGCTGCACGTGGTAGAGAATATTTTAAATTTTCGTGGTCAGTAAAATATGAGTGTCTAACAGCTACCCGTGTGGGAAGAAGAATTCACACCACCTGACAATTAATATGGTGCATCTCGAACGCATTTGATGGCGAGGTCGCGCGTGTCTCGCTGGCGTATCTCTGCACGCGGTGTCTTCACGCGCGTCTTCAGGCGCTTCTCTCCGCTTGTCTTCCGCACGTACATTTCCGCGCGAGTCTCACCGTGCGATTCTAAACGCTTGGTTTCTTTGACACATTGTCTAGTGTCCAAACAGATGCTCGGATTCTTAAACAACTCAATGGCCCGATAGATCCTTTTTTGGGGCAGTATTATAAAATGAATATTTTGGGTTAAAGTCACCAATTTGTGGGTATCTTAGTCAGCTTTCAGTCACTAGTTTTCTGGTAGCTAGTTTTATGAGGTACTTACAATTGCATGGTACCATTTTGCATACATATATTAGTATCGAATCATTTTCAAGGTTGAGCCGCAACTACAATGGCTTTTCAATCTCGGATACTCAAGATTTTCAAATTGGCAACAAGAGAATAGGAAGGGAATGAATAAGAAGGCAGTTAATTTGCCTCATAATTGATTATTGGATTGAACTTGTACACTGTACGAAAAAAAACAATTGGCAATGGGGAACTTAGCTAATTATGGTAGTTTCC
>SDVV010021376.1:0-13146 GCA_016164225.1 Gammarus roeselii
GGCTTATACATGGTTGATGCCGGTATAATGTAGACACACACACGCGTTTTTTATGCATATACCGGATCGTTTAACATCTGAGACAATTTTACCTCTTTAGAATAAAATCATTGTTTTTTGTTACAAGATATTTAATGTGGAACAGCTTTACGTCATGTTAGGTTAAAAGATCTAGGCAACCTAACCTATCCTAACCATATTGAACAAGAATTATGTATCATCTTTCGAGATTCCCTGCTTACGTATGATACTTATTCATCGAATGGATCAGCTTCACGGCATTTTATGTTAAAAGAACTAATCATCCTAACCTAACCAAACCTATTGTATCCAAGAAACTATGAATTTTCGATCGACTTTTTATGTTCTTCAGTGTTATAGGATTAATGCATAACAAATATCTCCACATGTCTCTATATTTTGATCAATCCTTTGCAGTTTGATACACACATCTAATTTTGATCAAAAACCTAACCTAATCTAACTTATGTACGGTATTCAGTCATTGATATACACAATGCATAAAAAATAGCTCCACTTGACTCTACATTTGATCTATCCCTTGCAGAGGTATTGGGAAACGGATTTTACCTAATAACCTAAGAAAATCTGGAACGTTTGCAACAATTCTTCGTTAATGATGAACAGAATGACATTGAATTTGAGAAGATTCGAATAAATAAGGGTCAAGAAGAGGAGTAGCTACATTATTGGACTCATGGGCACGGAACAGCCTTCGGTATTCGCAGCAAAGATATAGTGAATTATATGATGGATTTTGAGAGGAAACTGAAACATCGTGCTGATGGGTATGGATGGCTAAACGAGTCCTGCTGTGATCGAAAAAACGAGGTAGATGGTATTGTTGAATCCAGCAAGAACTGTAATCAATACTAATAAATATTAATAAAACTATGTAAAACCTGAACCAATTGTTTATAATATCCTACAACTCAGAGGATAAGCAATGAATTGCATACATCGTGTAGGGAAGAGGCAACATCGACATGCGGAATCAGTAGGAGAATGTGTTTCACTCATTGCCATAAACCTATCTCGGGGGTAAATGCTATATCTGTGTGACAGAATGGTTGGATATAAATTAAAGTCGGATCAGATCATACTCAGTCAAGATTGTGATTCTGTTGTGTAAGGATGGGGTATAGGTTGAGTCGTCATTTGTTCGGAAGTAATGGGTGATGGGGGTCTGCAAGCTTTGCCAAAAAAATATGAAATTGAATAATCATAAATTCACAAGTAAATTATGGCGACATCTGAAACGAAGTCATTGTCAAGAATATGAAAATTATAGGAAAAAAAGACTTATCAACTGTGCAAGTCTTCAAAGGATGAAGTGCCAGGAGGTATCGAAGGAAAAAATTAAAGAAACATAATATGAGACCATGTGTCCGTTTGTATGATGATGGAAACAAATATGAATTACTTGTAACATGCAATCCATCTAAGATTGAAAATCTATCCACTCTGATAACATATATGAGTCGTATTGACACCGAAGTAGAAATAATTAGGTGCAAGTTTTTTAAAGAACCATGCGGATGGGGTTCATATGTATATATCAATGACTGAAAACCCTTGATAAGGTTAGGTTTGGTACCATACATAAGGTCAGGTTAGGTTAGGTTAGGTTTTTGATGGGGTGAATAACATGTATAAGTGATTTAAAATTGTATCATAAAAAAAAATCAAGAATCATATCATAAATAAAGCTAAAACATTCAAACAAAGATCAAATTCTATGTGCAAACAGATGAAATTTGCTAGATCAAAATTTGAAGTGCGTATCAAAACTGCAAAAAATATATCAAAATGTAGAGTCAAGTGGAGATATTGGTTATGCATTGTATATATCAATGACTGAATACCGTACATAAGTTAGGTTAGGTAAGGTTTTTGATGATTTACTAGATCAAAATTGGATGTGTGCATCAAACTGCAAAGGATTGATCAAAATGTAGATACATGTGGAGATATTTGTTTTGCATTAATCCTAAAACACTGAAAATCATATGTAAGCATGAAAGGCGATCGCAAAAACATAATTTCTTGGATACAATAGGTTAGGTTAGGATGATTAGTTCTTTTAACATAACATGCCGTGAAGCTGATCCATTCGATGAATAAGTATCATACGTAAGCAGGTAGCCTCGAAAGATGATACAAAATTCTTGTTCAAGATGGTATTGAGATAGGTAAGGTTGCCTAGATATTTTAACCTAACATGAATTAAAGCTGCTCCTCATTAAATATTTTGTAACAAAAAAAAACAAAGGATTTTATTCAAAAGAGGTAAAATGTCTCAGATGTTAACCGATCCTGTATATGCATGCAAATCATGTGTGTGTGTCTACATTATGCCGGCATCAACCATGTATACGTCTACATTATACATGAATGTGCCGACATCAACCGTGAATACGGCTACATTATCCCGGGATATGCCGGCATCAACTGAGTATACGTCATACAATATCTCGGCATATGCCGACATATGCCGACATATGCCGCCATTAACCGTGATACGCCATACATTATATCGGCATATGCCGATTTATATTCATTGATATTTGATCAATGTTGTAGTACATTGATATATATTTCGCTTACTATGTTTTTTAGACGGTTTATCTACTAGATTTTGTTGACTGTGGACCTTACATAACAGATTTGTTCTAAATATGTTAGAGTGGATTTATTCAATATTCGTTATAATAGATGAAAATGGTAGGATCGACACAGTCAACATTACAACAAAAAATCTTATTCTAACAGTAAAACCATACCTAAACTTGCTAACTCTTCAACACCCATAACAATCACTGACGCATGCGGGAATCTTACATAAGCGTTTTAAACTTTACAGTCTACTAACGAGCGGTCACCTAACATTACTTGAAACTGGTCGATATTACTGGACTTAAAACAAGCAAAGTGAAAAATAGAAATATATATATATAGACGTATATATATTTGTAAATAAACTGGTAAAGATTGGTAAAACTACTGAGACAAGTGGTTAGATTTCATATGAATAAAGCTTAAATCAATGAAGCAAATACAAAACACAAGTATGTAAGCGGGGAAAAAAATATAAGTCATGGTTAGATTAGGTTAGGATGAGTTAGGATGCGTAAGGTTTACGGCTCCTCTACGTCACAAACCTATAGTGAAAAATATTAGAGTGGATCTGGTGAATGCTCGAATAAGTCAGATATTTTGAAATTGGAACCAAATCTCATAACGAAGCCTGAATTTATAAAAAAAAAATCCAACTGTATAACTGCAAACGGATCACAAAATTCTCCAATAATACATTAAATTATTGGAGAATTTTAACACTAACAGTCTACACAAATCCGGTAGATTAGTTCTCCAAAACGACATGGAACCGGGCCCAAATCGAATGTAATGGATGTAATGATCCAAATTTTGGATCATTACATCCAATTAACCGTATTTTATACCCAGCATTCCATGAAATTAGGCGAATTTATACCTGATTTAGATATATCGAAAAATACAACAACAAGTGTAAATAGCTAAATAAGATTATCTACTCTACCCTAACCGACAATGATTAACTATTATATACGGTGTATCCTACCACACCCAGATGATAAATCCTTCTCCAATATCCTACGTGATCTGGTTCATGACTAAGATCGTATACTAATAACATAACAGCCATACCGAAAATATGACATTTAACATCGAGATCATGCATAACAAATAATAATACTACGGTATCCGTTCAAATCTATGTCAAATTCCTAGACCTAACTGATGAGATTCCTCTGGTAGGATAAAATCTAAGCTCACTGTGTCAAAAACGATGAACATCTAATGCTTTAATAGGTCTCTTCTTAGCAATCTACCACTAATATATAACACATTTTCAAGGAGACACCCAGTCATGGTACAATACCTCAGACATACATACCATGCATCTGTTCAGTCCATCATCTCTGAACAACATCGAGCAAAGTCACTTCCTGAACATACCCAAGAATCTATACACAAGTACAGTTGTCAAGAATGGGTCTGACATGAGTCTCAAAGAGTTTGGTCATGAAAAAACTGGGGTTCTGTTCACTGATGACCTAAGTAAATCACTACAACGATGAGAAGCTTGTCGCATAACCTCTCTAACTAACCCAATTAACTTAAGATCGACGTCCGCAAGAAAGACTTACAAAATTCACGTTCAACATGGTTGAACTCCAAATGACAACCAAAGAGTGTAAACCACCTGTACACCAGGACCCCTCAATCCAGTAAATCGTCTTCTAAAACGTTACAGTATATATTTGCTAGGTTCAATGACGATATTTCACAAAGATACAGTATGGACATACACCTCTTAAACATACAATCCTATGATTATCGTGGAAAAATCTTACAACAATAACAACCACTGTAAAAATAGCCAAATAAGATTCTCTACTCAGCTCTAATTCGCGTTAAAATTGTAATACATTATGGTTTCCATTATAGTCAATTGGTCTACCTACAAAAATAGGCATAAACACATCGGGCTTTTGCCTATGGGGCATCTCTAACTCCTACTAAATATTAAGAATGGTCCTAAAATAATCAAACAATAAAGTAACAACAAGACCGAGTTTTTAAGAAATAAGATCTGTTATATCTATAATAACCACGTCAAACATTCCCAGGATATAAGAAGATTAATAAAACACTAAAAAATATACAACTTGTAACTGAATTATAACTGAATAATGTTCAACATTGCAGATGCAAACGTAATATATCCTAATAATCCGGTAATGTATAATTACCTAATACCTCACATCGAAGATGTAAACTGTACAGAGAACATACAAAACTGAAAGACCCGTACAAAAACTCTCGAGTTATTACCAAGCAAGAAGATCAATTCTCCATTATACCCAAAACATACATTGAAAACCGTGACGAACGAGAAAAAGCATGTAACTAAACAACTGACTTGAATAAGATACCAGGACATGCGAACAACATACGCTGAGACCTATAGTAAATGGTGTGAAATACTTCTACTCTCCAACTAAGTCCAAAACAGGGGTTGAATTAACATTTCTTTAACTAAAGTAACCACGGCTTAATCGTAACAAAATTTCATATATACATATAACATATCAAAATAATGCAAAAACCGACCATATATGCATGAAATAGTATGCTATATGGAAGATGCTAACCTAAAATATCCTAAAAATCATATAACTGTATGAGATAACTATTCATAATTCCAAAAAACAATAAAAAATCTAAATAAATCAACCGAATATTACTAAGTACACATAACACAATATAATGGGGTAGATAAAATTTCATAACGAAACTGCTGTATCAACCCAAAATACAAACATCTACCCGCCAACTACCAGATTAATAAACTGTACTATTTCTTTAGATTTTATATACATGTTAAATAAATAGATGGAAAACACATAACATAGTCTAAATTCAATATCAAGCTAGTACCAAGCATCCCACCGCTAAAAATGAGTCAATTATACCCTTAATTAGATAAGAAAACAGACATATATGTCCACCAAAATTATATATCGAATAATAATACAGAAATAAATCATATAACGATACATACGCTCAAACACGGCAAACCTCCCCCGGAAATAATTTATAAGACAAAGAAAAATATGAACAAACTTACATAATTTCCCAGGAGCGCATCCAACTTTTTGCCGAGGGATCCTTACACCCATCCCTCAAGAAATTTTGAATGACACTAATACTGCATTTAAATTATTAGGTAACTGTTAGATTTATTATCAATACAGAATATCATATAAATGTATGCTGTCATTACCAACCTAAACTATCAGGGAGCAGCATTGAAAATGCATATATGCAACATGACATGTAACTAAATTGCAATACAGTATGCCAGCATTGAAATGCAAATACCTATTTGTAAATAATAATATAAAACCTATTGACAAACTAATACCATATAAAAGATGACCGTTCATCCGAATGGGTCACCTTCGTTCCCTCCAGGCCGCACGCCTTCGCGTCGCCCGCCTTCGCGTCGATCGTCATCTGCCGCTGACTCCGGTTAACATGGTCACCTCAAGGTCACCCGTCCGTACGCCCGCCGATAAAACTGCCTCGAATTGCATTTAGGGGTACTTTACACTACTGTCGATCAGCTTAAGTACTGGAAAGGAGAATTGCAGCGCCATCTGTCGCAAAAGAAAGCAAAGCACTCGAATAAACACGAGCACCCACACGACGATGCTGCATAAAATGAATACAAAATCAGCAAACGGATTTTTAAGACGGTCCAGAAATGAAAGAAAGAAGATTACGAAACTGAAGTTGCGTCCAACGCCAGAACTAATCCGAAACAATTTTTTAGTTACATATAGAGCAAAAAAACGATCAAGATCTGTAATTGGCCCTCTTGAAATGTTATTGGTGAGCTAGAAATTGATGACGATAAATCGAGTGTCCTGCTTAACAAATTTTTTTGTTGTGTATTTACGTTAAAAAATGCGGATATTCCTAATCCTGGGGATATCATAGCGCAAAGACAAATCGAAGCCCTCAGCACAGTGAACTTTTCCCCTGCCGAAATTATTAAATAAATAGAAAAATTTAAAGTTACAAAATCTCTCGGTCCAGGCCAAGTTCATCCCAGAATACCGAAAGAGACTAGGAACGAAATTGCCGAACATCTAGCAAACATTTTCACCCAATCTCTCACAAAAGGCACCTGCCATTCTCAAAGGAAATAGGCCAACGCCACCCCAATTTTTAAAAGAGGGGACAAAAAGTGTCCCGGAAATTACCGCCTAATTAGTCTCACCTCAGTCATAGGTAAATTGATGGAAAGTTTGATCACAGATAAAATTACAAAATTCCTAGAATGGAATCAGTTGATAGGTAACTCTCAGCATGGCTTCAGGCGCAATCGTTCATGCCTTACTTAAATGATGCTTTTCTTCATGAATATAATTGAATTTCACGAAGTGAAATCTCCGATCGATATCATTTGCCTTGACTTTCAGTAGGCTTTCGACAAATTTCCTCACAAACGCTTAGTTAGTAAGTTGCACAGTATCGGTATTCGAGGCGAACTCAATAACTGGATAAAATGCTGGCTCACGGAAGACGGCTGCGAGTCGTACTTAATGGAGCTCCCTCCAATTGGTTTTAAGTTACAAGCTACGTGCCCCAAGGATATGTATAGGTCCAGTTCTCTTCATAATTTTCATAAACGATCTTGACAGCAACATACAATCGAACATTAGTAAGTTTGCAGACGATACCATGCTAGGAGGAAAAGTGCAAACCAAACTCGAGTGTGAGCAGATCCAATTAGACTTGAACAAAATTGTTGAATGGTCAAAAAAGGGTTAAATTGGTGAGCTAGAAATTGATGACGATAAATCGAGTGTCCTGCTTAACAAATTTTTTTGTTGTGTATTTACGTTAAAAAATGCGGATATTCCTAATCCTGGGGATATCATAGCGCAAAGACAAATCGAAGCCCTCAGCACAGTGAACTTTTCCCCTGCCGAAATTATTAAATAAATAGAAAAATTTAAAGTTACAAAATCTCTCGGTCCAGGCCAAGTTCATCCCAGAATACCGAAAGAGACTAGGAACGAAATTGCCGAACATCTAGCAAACATTTTCACCCAATCTCTCACAAAAGGCACCTGCCATTCTCAAAGGAAATAGGCCAACGCCACCCCAATTTTTAAAAGAGGGGACAAAAAGTGTCCCGGAAATTACCGCCTAATTAGTCTCACCTCAGTCATAGGTAAATTGATGGAAAGTTTGATCACAGATAAAATTACAAAATTCCTAGAATGGAATCAGTTGATAGGTAACTCTCAGCATGGCTTCAGGCGCAATCGTTCATGCCTTACTTAAATGATGCTTTTCTTCATGAATATAATTGAATTTCACGAAGTGAAATCTCCGATCGATATCATTTGCCTTGACTTTCAGTAGGCTTTCGACAAATTTCCTCACAAACGCTTAGTTAGTAAGTTGCACAGTATCGGTATTCGAGGCGAACTCAATAACTGGATAAAATGCTGGCTCACGGAAGACGGCTGCGAGTCGTACTTAATGGAGCTCCCTCCAATTGGTTTTAAGTTACAAGCTACGTGCCCCAAGGATATGTATAGGTCCAGTTCTCTTCATAATTTTCATAAACGATCTTGACAGCAACATACAATCGAACATTAGTAAGTTTGCAGACGATACCATGCTAGGAGGAAAAGTGCAAACCAAACTCGAGTGTGAGCAGATCCAATTAGACTTGAACAAAATTGTTGAATGGTCAAAAAAGGGTTAAATTCAATTCAATGTCGACAAATGTAAAGTGTTGCACATTGGTCAAGATAACCCTAAACACGTATATTCAATGTCGGGAAAGAAAAGGATACCTGTCACCCATGAGAGAGACCAAGGTGTCATCATTAGTAAAGACTTGAAAAGCAGCAGCAATATAACGATGCAGTTAAAAAAGGCAATAAGATGTTAGGCATGACATCTCGCACAATCTCGTGCAAGAGCAGAAATAGTATTCGCATGTTAAACACTGCATTTGTTAGACCACACCTTGAGTATTCCGTTCAATTTTGGTCTCCATATCTATGAAAAGATATTATTAAATTAGAGAATGTCCAACGTCGAGCTACCAAACTAGTCCCTTCGTGCGCAATAAATCGTACAAAGAGAGTCTGCGTGAATTCAAACTCTATTTGCTAGAGAAACGTAGAGTCAGAGTTGACATGATCGAAGTGTGGAAGATTATGAAGGGTGAGGAAAACGCCGAGCGAGCAAGCCTTTCACTTTAGATGCAAATGGAATGACCAGGAATAATAATACAAAACTGTTGGCAAGCGGTTCACACTCGATATCACGCGCAATTTCTTCACGTAAAGGGCTGTCGAAGAATGGAACAGACTATTCGCTAAAGTTATGAACAGCAATACAATCGCAACGTTTAAGTCACGGCTCGACAAATTCTACCAAAATCTCCGCTAAATAGATCCCATCTATAGCACTTTCACCAAATATTCGTGAAAAATTGTGTCTGGCATTGACACCCATACGGTTAAATTAGTGCCCGGCATTTGCACTAGCTCGGAAAAAAGGTGCCCGGCATTGGTACCTGCTCGTTGCAAAATAGTGTTCAGCAACGACGCCGGTCGGCATTGGTTTAACGAGGAATGAAACTGTGGCAATCTCAGATCAACACCGTGGGTCGGCTCTCTCTTCAGGTGCTGATTTGAGTTGTTTCAAGTATCATCGTTAAATGCTATTTCCTTCAAAAAACTTTCTCTTTCTTGATCTATTAAAACAAAAAATATAAAGACACAAGATGCTATCATAGACGTTCTACTTCAGAACTAATCTTCTTACTATCAAAAGGCAACCCAGTTGGGGCCGAAAGACCTGTTCTTGTCTTCTTACACTTGTAAACACTTGAAAACCATCAGTCCTTTTGCCCACCACCATCAGTTTTATTGCCCACCACCATCAATTCTATTGCCCACCACCATCAGTCCTGTTGCCCACCACCATCCGTCCTATTGACCACCACCATCAGTTCTATTGTTCACCACTATCAGTCTTGTTTCCCGTCACCATCCGTCTTATCGCCCATCACCGTCAGTCCTATTGCCAACCATCATCAGTCTTATTGCCCATCACTATAAGGCCTGTAGCCCCTCTCTATCAGTCTTATCGCCCACCACTATCAGTCCTATTGCCCACCAGTATCAGTCCTATTGCACACCAATATCAGTCCGAATATCCACCACCATCAGTTTTATTGCCCACCACTATCAGTCCTATTACCCACCACCATCAGTCACATTGTCCACCACCATCAGTCCTATTGTCCAATACCAACAATCCTATTGCACACCACCATCAGTTCTATTGCCAACCACCATCAGTCCTATTGCCCACCATCATCAGTCCTGTTGCCCACTACCATCCGTCCTATTGCCCACCACCATCAGTTTTATAGTACACCACTATCAGTCTTGATGCCCATCACCACCCGTCATATCACCCATCACCGTCAGTCCTATTGCCCACCACCATCAGTCTTATTGACCACCGCTATAAGGCCTGTTGCCCGTCTCCATCAGTCTAATCGCCCACCACCATCCGTCCTATTGCCCACCACCATCAGTTCTATTGTTCACCACTATCAGTCTTGTTGCCCGTCACCATCAGTTCTATTGTTCACCACTATCAGTCTTGTTTCCCGTCACCATCCGTCTTATCGCCCATCACCGTCAGTCCTATTGCCCACCACCATCAGTCTTATTGCCCATCACTATAAGGCCTGTAGCCCCTCTCTATCAGTCTTATCGCCCACCACTATCAGTCCTATTGCCCACCAGTATCAGTCCTATTGCACACCAATATCGGTCCGAATATCCACCACCATCAGTTTTATTGCCCACCACTATCAGTCCTATTACCCACCACCATCAGTAACATTGTCCACCACCATCAGTCCTATTGTCCAATACCATCAATCCTATTGCACACCACCATCAGTTCTATTGCAAACCACCATCAGTCCTATTGCCCACCATCATCAGTCCTGTTGCCCACTACCATCCGTCATATTGCCCACCACCATCAGTTCTATAGTACACCACTATCAGTCTTGATGCCCATCACCATCCGTCATATCACCCATCACCGTCAGTCCTATTGCCCACCACCATCACTCTTATTGACCACCGCTATAAGGCCTGTTGCCCGTCTCCATCAGTCTAATCGCCCACCACCATCCGTCCTATTGCCCACCACCATCAGTTCTATTGTTCACCACTATCAGTCTTGTTGCCCGTCACCATCCGTCTTATCGCCCATCACCGTCAGTCCTATTGCCCACCACCATCAGTCTTATTGCCCATCACTATAAGGCATGTAGCCCCTCTCTATCAGTCTTATCGCCCACCACAATCAGTCCTATTGCCCACCAGTATCAGTCCTATTGCACACCAACATCAGTCCGAATATCCACCACCATCAGTTCTATTGCCAACCACTATCAGTCCTATTGCCCACCACCATCAGTCACATTGCCCACCACCATCAGTCCTATTGTCCACCACCATCAGTCCTATTGCACACCACCATCAGTCCTGTTGCCCTCCACCATCAGTCCTATTGTCCACTACCATCAGTCCTATTATACACCACTATCAGTCCTATTGCCCATCACCATCAGTTCTATTCCCCACCACCAACAGTCCTATTGCTCACCACCATCAGCTCTTTTGCCCACCACCATCAGTCCTATTACCCATCACTATCAGTCATATTTTCACCACCATCAGTCATATTACCCTCCACAATCAGTCCTATTGCCCACAACTATTAGTCCTATTGCCCACCACCATCAGTCCTATTGCCCACCCCAATCAGTCCTACTGCCCACCATTATCAGCCCTATTGATCACCACCATCAAACCTATTGCTGACCACCATCAGTCCTATTGTCCACCACTATCAGTCCTATTGTCCACCACCATCAGTCTTATTGCCACCATCATCAGTCCTATTGTCCACAACCATTAGTCATATTATCCACCACCATCAGTCGTATTGCCCACCAATATTAGTTCTATTGCCCACAACCATCAGTCCTATTACCCCCCACCATCAGTTCTATTACCCACCACGATCAGTTTTATTGCCCACCACCATCAGTCCTATTGCACACCACCATCACTCCTATTGCTCACCGTCATCAGTCCTACTGCCATAACCATCAGTCCTGTTGCCCACCACCATCAGTTATGTTGCCCACCACCATCAGTCCTATCGCCCACCACCATCAGTTCTATTGCCCACCACCATCAGTCCTATTGCCCACCACTATTAGTCCTATTGCTAACCACCATTAGTCCTATTGCCCACCACCATCAGTCTTGTTGCTCACACCATCAGTCATATGGTTCACCCCCATAAGTCCTACTGCCCACCACCATCAGTCCTAATGCCCACTAACATCAGTCCTATTGCCCACCACAATCAGTCCTATAGGCAACCACCATCGGTCTTATTGCCCACCACCATCAGTCCTATTCCCCATCAACATCAGTTCTATTGCCCACCACCATCAGTCCTTTTGACCACCGTCATCAGTCCTATTGCCCACCACCATCAGTTCTATCGCCCACCACCATCAGTCCTGTAACTCACCGCCATCTGTCATATTACCCACCACCATCAGTCCTATTGCCCACCACCATCGGTCTTATTGCTCACCACCATCAGTCCTATTCCCCACCACCATCAGTCCTATTGCCCACCACCATCAGTCCGGTTGCCCACCACCATCAGTCCGGTTGCCCACCACCATCAGTTACAGGGATCAGCTTTACAGTAGGCTTCAGTTTAGTAACGACAGTAACTGGATTGATAATACAATTTTGGAAATTGTCGGCTACGTGAGTGTTGCTGCCACCCGACTGTTGGTGCCTGAGTGTTGCAGTCACCTGAGTGTTGCTGCCACCCTACTGTTGGTATCTGAGTGTTGCGGCCACCTGAGTTTTGCTGCCACCCGACTGTTGGTGCCTGAGTGTTGCGGCAAACTGAGTGTTGCAGTCACCTGAGTGTTGCTGCCACCCGACTGTTGGTGCCTGAGTGTTGCGGCCACCTGAGTGTTGCTGCCACCCGACTGTTGGTGCCTGAGTGTTGCGGCCACCTGAGTGTTGCTGCCACCCGACTAATGGTGCTTGAGTGTTGCGGCCACCTGAGTGTTGCAGCCATCTGAGTGTAGCTGCCACTCGACTGTTGGTGCCTGAGTGTTGCAGTCACCTGAGTGTTGCTGTCACCCGACTGTTGGTGCCTGAGTGTTGCGGCCACCTGAGTGTTGCTGCCACCCGACTAATGGTGCTTGAGTGTTGTGGCCACCTGAGTGTTGCAGCCATCTGAGTGTTGCTGCCACCCGACTGTTGGTGCCTGAGTGTTGCGTCTACCTGAGTGTTGCTGCCCCCCGACTGTTGGTGCCTGAGTGTTGCGGCCATCGGAGTGTTGCTGCCACCTGCGTGTTGATGTCTGAGTGTTGCGTCCACCTGAGTGTTGCTGCTATTCGACTGT
>SDVV010021377.1:0-13146 GCA_016164225.1 Gammarus roeselii
AGCCGTGTTTGCAGTCAAGGATTGCAATAGCCGTGTTTGCAGTCAAGGATTGCAATAGCCGTGTTTGCAGTCAAGGATTGCAATAGCCGTGTTTGCAGTCAAGGATTGCAATAGCCGTGTTTGCAGTCAAGGATTGCAATAGCCGTGTTTGCAGTCAAGGATTGCAATAGCCGTGTTTGCAGTCAGGATTGCAATAGCCGTGTTTGCAGTCAAGGATTGCAATAGCCGTTTTTGTAGTCCAGATTGCGATAGCCGTGTTTGCAGTCAAGATTGCAATAGTCGTGTTTGTAGTCCAGATTGCAATAGCCGTGTTTGCAGTCAAGAATTGCAATAGCCGTGTTGGCAGTCATGGATTGCAATAGCCGTGATGGCAGTCAAGGATTGCAAGAGCCGTGTTTGCAGTCCAGATTGCAATAGTGGTGTTTGCAGTCAAGATTGCAATAGTCATGTTTGTAGTCCAAATTGCCATAGTCATGTTTGCAGTCCAGATTGCAATAGTCGTGTTTGTAGAGCAGATTGCAATAGTCGTGTTTGCAGTCCAGATTGCGATAGCCGTGTTTGCAGTCCAGATTGCAATAGCCGTGTTGGCAGTCCAGATTGCAATAGTCGTGTTTGCAGTCAAGATTGCAACAGTCGTGTTTGCAGTCCAGATTGCGATAGCCGTGTTTGCAGTCGAGATTGCAATAGTCGTGTTTGTAGTCCAGATTGCGATAGCCATGTTTGCAGTCCAGATTGCAATAGTCGTGTTTGTAGAGCAGATTGCAATAGCCGTGTTTGCAGTCCAGATTGCGGTAGCAGTGTTTGCAGTCCAGATTGCAATAGCCGTGTTGGCAGTCCAGATTGCAATAGTCGTGTCTGCAGTCAAGATTGCAATAGTCGTGTTTGCAGTCCAGATTGCAATAGTCGTGTCTGCAGTCAAGATTGCAATAGTCGTGTCTGCAGTCAAGATTGCAATAGCCATGTTTGCAGTCCAGATTGCGATAGCTGTGTTTGCAGTCCAGATTGCAATAGTTGTGTTTGCAGTCCAGATTGCGATAGTCGTGTTTGCAGTCCAGATTGCAATAGCCGTGTTTGCAGTCTAGATTGCAATAGTCGTGTTTGTAGTCGAGATTGCGATAGCCGTGTTTACAGTCAAGATTGCAATAGTCGTGTTTGCAGTCCAGATTGCGATGGCCATGTTTGCAGTCCAGATTGCAATAGCCGTGTTTGCAGTCCAGATTGCAATAGCCGTGTTTGTAGTCGAGATTGCGATAACCATGTTTGCAGTCCAGATTGCAAAAGCCGTGTTTGCAGTCCAGATTGCAATAGTCGTGTTTGTAGTCGAGATTGCGATAGCCGTGTTTGCAGTCCAGATTGCAATAGTCGTGTTTTCAGTCCAGATTGCAATAGTCGTGTTTGTAGTCGAGATTGCGATAGCCGTGTTTGCAGTCCAGATTGCAATAGTCGTGTTTGTAGTCGAGATTGCGATAGCCGTGTTAGCAGTCCAGATTGCAATAGTCGTGTTTGCAGTCCAGATTGCGATAGCTGTGTTTGCAGTCCAGATTGCAATAGTCGTGTTTGTAGTCGAGATTGCGATAGCCGTGTTTGCAGTCCAGATTGCAATAGTCGTGTTGTAGTCGAGATTGCGATAGCCGTGTTTGCAGTCCAGATTGCAGTAGTCGTGTTTGCAGTCCAGATTGCGATAGCCGTGTGTGCAGTCCAGATTGCAATAGTCGTGTTTGCAGTCCAGATTGCAATAGCCGTGTTTGTAGTCGAGATTGCGATAGTCGTGTTTGCAGTTCAGATTGCAATAGTCGTGTTTGTAGTCGAGATTGTGATAGCCGTGTTTGCAGTCCAGATTACAACAGTCGTGTTTGTAGAGCAGATTGCAATAGCCGTGTTTGTAGAGCAGATTGCAATAGTCGTGTTTGCAGTCCAGATTGCAATAGTCGTGTTTGTAGAGCAGATTGCAATAGTTGTGTTTGTAGTCGAGATTGCGATAACCGTGTTTGCAGTCTAGATTGCAATAGTCGTGTTTGCAGTCCAGATTGCAATAGTCGTGTTTGTAGAGCAGATTGCAATAGTCGTGTTTGTAGAGCAGATTGCAATAGCCGTGTTTGTAGTCGAGATTGCGATAGCCGTGTTTGCAGTCCAGATTGCGATAGCCGTGTTTGCAGTCCAGATTGCAATAGTCGTGTTTATAGAGCAGATTGCAATAGTCGTGTTTGTAGAGCAGATTGCAATAGCCGTGTTTGTAGTCGAGATTGCGATAGCCGTGTTTGCAGTCCAGATTGCAATAGTCGTGTTTGTAGAGCAGATTGCAATAGTCGTGTTTGCAGTCCAGATTGCGATAGCCGTGTTTGCAGTCCAGATTGCAATAGTCGTGTTTGTAGTCCAGATTGCAATAGTCGTGTTTGCAGTCCAGATTGCGATAGTCGTGTTTGTAGTCCTGATTGCAAAAGCCGTGTTTGCAGTCCAGATTGCAATAGTGGTGTTTGTAGTCGAGATTGCGATAGCCGTGTTTGCAGTCCAGATTGCAATAGTCGTGTTTGTAGTCCTGATTGCTATAGTCGTGTTTGCAGATCAGATTGCAATAGTCGTGTTTGCAGTCCAGATTGCAATAGTCGTGTTTGTAGTCCAAATTACAATAGCCGTGTTTGCGGTCCAGATCAACAAGCCAATGATGTCCGTGTCAATGAAGGTCCCTCAAATATTGCATCACATTGTACAGGCTTAGGATAGCTTATACCACAGATTGAATCATAAGCAGTCATGTCCGGCTATGGACTTGGTACGTAAGCCGGCCTTTGAAATGAGCTTCGATAATTTGAATTAGATCAACTACATTCTAATTACACGTAGGGATCAACGCAATATTGTGACTATATCTGATATAATGATTTTGTAGATTAACTGTCCATACCCATGTACGGAAAGGCATAAAATAAAAAGATACCAAAACGCTCACATAAAAAAAAAATATATATTAATTGAAAGGGATTAGTTGTTCTATCAGAAGAACGAGGTGAAGCACGGGTTACATGCGTAAGCTGATTAAATCCGTGCTGATTGGATGTAATGAACACCTGTTCAAAGAAAGCTTGGCATTAAATGATTGTTTTCTGGCCAACCGTAAAGCAAATAGCAGCAGACTTACCCGGAATACTGGAAGCCTATAGACGGATAACTGAATAAAAATAGCCCAAAAACAGGCAGACTGAATCGAGAAATGGAGTGTGGCACAATTTGACATAATGCACTTTACATCGAGTATTTAAACGTTGACCTGCAGAAATTGTAAGTGACTTAGCTAAAGAAACATAGGAAGCAAAATACGGGATCCATTGATCTTTCTCATTTTTTATACAGTATAAAATAGCTTTGTAATGAACACCTGTGTAAAGGAAGTTTGACATTAAATTATTGTTTACTGGACAACCGTAAAAAAAATAGCAGTAGGCTATGGACGGAATACTGGATGACTTTTGACTGAATAATGAATGAAAATAGCCCAAAAACAGGCAGACTTTAGCCGGGTTACTGGAAGAACTGTAGCTGGGTTACTGGTATAAAATTGCCCAACAACATGCAGACTATAGCCTGAATACTGTCATGCTATAGACAGACCAATGGCGCAATGAAGCCGGACTACTGGCAGAAAAACTGGCCCAAAGGCAGGCAGTCTGTAGCCGTATTTTTTAACAGAAAAAAGGCCAATAACAGGCAAACTGTAGCCTGAATACTGTCATGCTATAGACAGACCGATGGCGCAATGAAGCCGGACTACTGGCAGAAAAACTGGCCCAAAGGCAGGCAATCTGTAGCCGTATTTTTTAACAGAAAATAGGCCAATAACAGGCAGACTGTAGCCAGAACACTGGTGGACTGTAGAAGGATTACTGGTAGACTGTAACTGGATTATTAGCAGAATGTAGCCAGATTTTGCCAATAATCCAGTTACAGTACCAGTAATTCCTCTACAGTCCGCCAGTGTTCCGGCAACATTCTGCCTGCTATTGGCCTATTTTCGGTTAAAAATACGGCTACAGATGGCCTGCTTTTGGGCCAGATTTTCTGCCAGTAGTCCGGCTTCATTGCGTCATTGATCTGTCTATAGCATGACAGTATTCAGGCTACAGTCTGCCTGTTGTTGGGCAATTTTGTACCAGCAACCCAGCTACAGTCCTTCCAGTAAGCCGGCTACAGTCTGCCTGTTTTTAGGCTATTTTCGTCAAGTATTCCGTCAAAAGTAGTCCAGTATTCCGTGTATAGCTTGCTGCTATTTTTTTACGGTTGGCCAGAAAACAATAATTTAATGCCAAACTTCCTTTACACAGGTGTTCGTTACAAAGCTCTTTTATGCTGTATAAAAATGAGGAAAGATCAATGGATCCCGTATTTTGCTTCCTATGTTTCTTTAGCTAAGTCACTTACAATTTCTGCAGGTCAACGTTTAAATACTCGATGTTTAGTGCATTATGTCAAATTGTGCCACACTTCATTTCTCGATTCAACTTCTTCAATTCTAGCTAAAGCAGACTAGGCTCTCAAACATCGATCTAAGCAGACTAGCCTCTCAAACATCGATCTAAGCAGACTAGGCTCTCAAACATCGATCTAAGCAGACTAGGCTCTCAAACATCGATCTAAGCAGACTAGCCTCTCAAACATCGATCTTGAACGTCCTAGGTTTACTAAACACTGATTCCCTCCACCGTTCTACCATTCATTCATCCGCTCGAACCGGACGTATTAAATCATTTACAGAAGATTTACTGACTCCCTGGTCAAGATTTACATCGATGTCATATTGACTTGGAATGCGTTGCGGTAAATTCAGTTATGGAGATTAATAATGCAGGCTGGGACCGGATGACACCGGGGATGCCGGGGGTGAATTATGAGGCCGAGTCGCTCGTGTTGTCCAGGGCGTCCACTGCGGGAACTTCCAATGATAAACAGCTCCCGTCGGCTTCATTAGTGGGATTAGCAAGGCGTGACGGTGAATGACGCCCATGCTGTGGGAAAAGCAAACAAATTATTGTGATTTTGTGTGAGTTAGTTTTTATTGATGGATTTTGACGGATCATGAAGAGTAATTGAGAAGGTATTGATTTGATCGGAATACAAACGTTCCGGTGTTTTTCTATCCTCTCCACCCCACCAATGAATGAGATTTTATTTACAAAATTATCCTTCATAGCCGTCGATGTTTGATAGGAGATAAATCGATCACGTAACCTACACCACATCAGAGCACAACAGTCCCGACCACTGCGTCCAATGGTAACGCCTCCGTCCAACAGATTGCCTTTGCAATGTTAGGGGAGATTCTCCTTCAAGCTACCGAACAGTAATCATGGTTTCAGATTCTTCTCTGTTGGATCCGGCTCCACAAAGACCATCCACTCGAGGCCAGGAGACTCAAGAGTCTCCATCTGCTCGGAAATCCTTGGGATTCCTGCTTGGACACAAAAGTTAGATTCAACGTAAAGCAATTTGCTGTAAGATTGGTTTACGATACACGCCCCGGCCCGACTATTGAATCAAGGTAATGGTGGCCGTGTGTCTCGGCCCCTCACAGGGATAGTGAGGGGCAGAGGGAGGGGCAGGTGAAGGGTGGATGAAGGAGTAGGTGATGGATGAAGGGAGGGGTAGGTGAGGATTGAAATGCCGGAAGGTGAGGGGTGAAGGGAGGGTAGGTGATGGATGGTGGGAGGGGCAGGTGGGACATGCAAGTGAGGGACGAAGGGAGTACAGGTGAGGGGATGGAGGGAGCGACCGGTGAGAGTAAGTGCGAGGGGCAGATAAGGGGTGGACGGAAGAGCAAGTGAGGAGGGTGCGAGATGGGTGAAGGGATGGAAAGAGGATAAGGAGAGAGTTGAAGGCAGGTGCAGATGCGGGATGGAGGTGAGGGAAGGTAAGGGGTAAAGGAAGAGACATGCGAGGGATGGAGGTGAGAGGAGAATAAATGAGTGGTAGGAAGTGTGGCATATGAGGGACAGGTGAAGTAAGAAAAGGTGAGGAATTAGGAGGTAGATTTCGATTCGATTTGGGTCTCATTAAGGAGAAGCAAAAGGTTAAGCGGGGACACAAGTTAAGAAACCGGAAAACACTGATGGCCTGATGGCCACGTGAAGTATTAGAAAACGGATGGTGAATAATTAAATTAAGCTTTTCAAGGGCACAGTAATTCCGAATTTGCCGGATTGCAAAAACGATCTATCGTAGTCACAAGCATCTCTAATGCCAGACACATGAAGAGCAACTGGTAAGGTTAGATACAAACAATTGAGACCGGTATTGGAGCAGAAAGGCTGATAAAGTGGTTAGTGAGCCTACAAGTGAAGAAAGAGAATATATGGTGAACCAAGGACGAGGCAGGCATATTTTAGTTTGGGTACCTTCAAGTCTTCTGAATGTGTTGATGGGAGAGTGGGGGCTTCAGTAAAGAATGACTAAATGATAAAGTGAGGACGTTGTGATGTATTGATAGAGGATTTTTTTTACTTTGTTTCCTGATACCTTCTTATGAAGTAAAGATTATAAATTGGTTTTAATGAAATATTGATGCACGATGTCCTGAAGGATTAGATTCACTCATATTTATTAGTTTTATGTTCTAACTGAAAAATTTCTTCAATGATAATCGCAATGACAAAACCAGATAATGCAACTGCTGTGTCTGTAACACAGCTCACAGGAAAATAAAACATCCACACTCAGCGCCCTAGTATCATATCAGTGGTTGTAGGGAGATCCTTTCTTCAGCAACATAGTGGCATCATAAACTAACTCTTGACACTGCATCTGAAGCAATTTAGCTTCTGAACAAAAATTGCGGAGTTTCAGGCAGAAAGTTCGTCCCATTTCAGAAAACTGCTGCGGTCTGGAAAGAAGAAGCTCAGGTGGCGCCCGCCTCCCCAAAATGCTTCCATTTGTTGCCACAATCTCCTAATTATGGAGCTCGGGAACGAACTGTATTAAGACTACACAGAACCTGAACCGGGCCCCCTGAGGCATTGATCCTCTCCCATTGTCGGTTGTGGGCTATTGAAGATCTACTGTCGGGGTGGGTACACAGATGCCATCCCCTGTAGCGATCCCGACAGACTCAGCGGCCGGCAAAAGGAGAGTTAGAAGGTAGGGATATAAACCCTTGAGTCGGAACAAGGCATGAGCTGAATAAGATACGAGTCCATTTAAATCATGCGAGGGACACTCTGGGTGCGGACCCCAGCTGGACGAGGGACCAAAGATGGGGCAGTAATGACGCTCATGACGGTGCTATTGGAAGCTATAGGAAGAGTATGAGGAAGGGTATAGGAGGCGTATGAGGGAGAGCATAGGAGGTGTATGAGGGGGGTATAGGAGGTGTAAGAGGGAGGGTATAGGAGACATATGAGGGAGGGTATAGGTAGCGTATGAGGGAGGGTATAGGAGGCGTATACGGGAGGGTATAAGAGGCGTATAAAGGAGGGTATAGAAAGCGTATGAGGGAGGGTATAGGAACCGTATGAGGGAGGGTATTTGAAGTGCATGAAGGAGAGTAGAGTATTTGAAGTGTTTGAGGGAAGGTTTTGGACGAACATGAGGGAGAGTATTTGATGCGCACAGGAAAGCAATTGGGGGCGCATGAGGGCGGCTATTGGAGGCGCATGAGGGAGGCTGCTAATTGTGGCGCATGAGGGAGGCTATTGGAGGCGATTGAAGGAGGCTATTAGAGGTGCATGAGGGAAGCTAGTAGAGACGAGTGATGGAGGGTGAAGGGAGGCTATTGGAGGGGCTCGAGGGAGGGCATTGGAGGCACATGACGGAGGCACATGTTGGAGGCTATTGGAGGTGGATGAGGGAGGCTATTGGAGGAGCATGATAGAGGCTATTGGTGACGCATGATGAAAGCTATTGGAGGCGCATGGGGAAGGGTTAAGGGAGGCTTTTGAAGACACATGAGGAAGGGTTCTGGAGGCGCATGAGGGAGACTATTAAAGGAGCATGAGAGAGGCTATTTGAGGCGCATGAGGAAGGCTATTGGAGGCCCATAATGAAGGGTAATGGAGGAGAATGGGGGAGTCTATTGGAAGTGTATGCTGGAAGCCATGGGAGAGGCCTGAAGGTGGCAATTGGAGAGGCATGACGGGAGGGTATAGTATGCACATACGGAAGGGTATTGGAGGCGTCTGAAGGAGGTATGCGTCTCGTAAAATAAGTTTTTAGCGACGTATGAGAGAGGTACTGAGGTTTTGAGATCTCATTAGGGAAGGTATAGGAGGAGCATGGGACAATATTGGTGGCTCACATGGGAAGAATTGGATGTACGTGAGGGTACGTACCGGACGTGAATTATTTCCATCGTTTGGCAATGGGTTTTCAATTCCTAAAAAAAAATCCCAATTATAAGACATGAAGCTTCATTAACAAATTCACTCCTTGAATGATCAAAAAAGAGAATTCAATTTATTTTGAATTCGTCGCAATTCGTCTAGGGGCCGCCGGTATGTATTTAATGGGTCGAAATAATAATTACAATACAGAAAACGTTAGAATGGGAAAATAATCACGACTACTTGGCGTTGGGAAAACCTCTAACACGTAGGGTTGAAATGAGTACCTCCTTAAATTTATGACATGATTCTCATTGACAAATTGACTATTTGAATTACGGATAACGAGAGTTCAATATGGGAGAGGTATGGGGGAACCCGAGAGACGGAGTTCAATATGGGATATGTATGGGGGAACACGAGAGACGGAGTTCAACATGGGAAAGGTATGGGGGAACACGAGAGACGGAGTTCAATATGGGAGAGGTATGGGGGAACACGAGAGACGGTAATGGGGTCACAAGAAAGGTGTATTGGAGGTGCATAAAGAATGGTATTGGACGCATGTAGGGGTATTGCAGTGCACAAGAAAGATGGTGAGGGAGCATAAGGGATGTGTTGGGGGCGAATCAAGGAGGTATTGGTGGGTAATGATGAAGAGGTATTGGGTACGCATAAAGGGAGGTTCTGAGGAGCATGCACTGAGGTTCTGAGTCCATGAGGAGACGCATTGACCGACGCAGCAATGGTGTAAGGTGACGGACTCGGCAGTAAAAGTATCAATTTTCAAAAGGATTTCTTTCGGACCTTGATGAAGGAAACGGAAATTGCAAACAAATCAAAGCAAATGACCACATCAGACCCTTATGAGTACAAACATTATTTTTGAGTACCAATGGATCCGAATCTTATGCGTTGCACTCACAGCTAGGGAGCTGAAATTGAGTTTGAGTGTGCTGTTGCTAGGGTGAGGCTTGGGGTGTTGCTAGGGTGGGGTTTAAGATGACTCAGAGTGTATTCAGAAAGTTTGTGTTGTGATTTAGCGCTGGAATATTGCGCTAGCTGATGCTGTGATCTCTTGTGTACGTCTACTGCCAGGAGTATTGCATCCGGCTGTGATCTCTTGTGTACGTCTACTGCCAGGAGTATTGCATCCGGCTGTGATCTCTTGTGTACGTCTACTGCCAGGAGTATTGCATCCGGCTGTGATCTCTTGTGTACGTCTACTGCCAGGAGTATTGCATCCGGCTGTGATCTCTTGTGTACGTCTACTGCCAGGAGTATTGCATCCGGCTGTGATCTCTTGTGTACGTCTACTGCCAGGAGTATTGCATCCGGCTGTGATCTCTTGTGTACGTCTACTGCCAGGAGTATTGCATCCGGCTGTGATCTCTTGTGTACGTCTACTGCCAGGAGTATTGCATCCGGCTGTGATCTCTTGTGTACGTCTACTGCCAGGAGTATTGCATCCGGCTGTGATCTCTTGTGTACGTCTACTGCCAGGAGTATTGCATCCGGCTGTGATCTCTTGTGTACGTCTACTGCCAGGAGTATTGCATCCGAATACTAACAGAAGTACATGTACGATGAATTTCTCCTCGAAGTTTCTGTGATCTGGACTCTTTGACCTTTGTATGCAAGTCATAGCTATGGCTTCTCCTCTTTCAATCTCCTTCAGCAAGTACAGAAGAATAATTTTATAAAGGCCAGTCTAATGGTACTAAATAACGATACAAAAATGTACGAAACCAAGAGCGCCCCTGCAAACCTTGGAACCGATCGCTTATGTTTTGTATTTTTATTATCGTACGTCCTCTTTGGCAGAAAAAGAATTGCGCGGGGAGGCGCAGCACGACAGCCCCTAAGCGCTCTGCCCTTAACGGGGCCCTGGGGAGGCATTCCCCGTTGGCGGAGATACTGAATACCGAGGCGTTTGAGACAGGAAAGAAGGGAACGAAAAGACACTTGCAATCTAGGTAACGGATAATTCACTGCGTAGCTGCCAGCACAAAAAGTTAATTACAATTTGCAATCTTTGCTATCATCCGAGCATTGGTGCATGATGTATCAAGGACAACCTGACATGACCACATGTTGTACATCATGTTGCTCGAATACACAACGTATTATCAGGAAGTTCAAAGAACGACATTGCACAATGAACGATCTAACGGAGAATGAGCGAACCTGCCTTACGCCGGTACATCGTCTTTAGGATCGCTGGCCCCCTCCAGCAACACATACATCATGGACTTCAATATACGAATTCAATCGGCCTTTGCTTGTGTGCGAGCTGAGCCACGTTGAAATCGGTAGGCTTGATTAAGGGGTCCATCTCCTGCATAGCCCTAACGCAAACTTCTATGGCTATGGTGAGCCAGGTTGACTTGAACTTTTTAGGTTTCTTATGTACGTTGTAAATATCTTATTGTGTGCATGTTCGCGCTCGAGTTTTAGTAGTCCATAACTAACAGCCTACGGCATCAATGGACGTGCACTCATGTCAGTCCTTTGTTTACATGTGTTCACAAGTGTAAGAAGACAACAACAGGCCTTTTGGACCACACTGGGTTGCCTTTCAATAATAAGAAGATTTGTTCTGATGTAGAAGGTCTATGATAACATCATGTGTCTATATTTTTTGTTTTAATACATCAAGGAATGGAAAATTTGTTGAAGGAAATGGCATTTAACGATGATACTCGAAACAACTCAAATCAGCACCTGAAGAGAAAGCAACCGACCCATGATGATGATCTGAGATTGTCACAGTTCCATTCCTCGTTAAACCAATGCTGACCGTTGTCATTGCTGAACACCGTTTTGCAACGAGCAGGTACCAATGCCGGGCACCTTTTTTACCATGCTAGTGACAATACCGGGCACTAATATAACCGTATGGACGTCATGCCGGACACCATCTTTCACAAATATACTGGTGAAAGTGCTATAGATAGAAGCTATTTTGAGTCGATTTTGGTACAATTTGTCGAGCCATGACTTAAACATTTCGATTGCATCGCTGTTCACAACTTCCGCGGGAAGTCTGTTCCATTCTTCGACAACCCTATACGTGAAGAAATTGCGTGTGATATCGAGTGTGAAACGCTTGCCAACCATTTTGTATTATTTTTTCCTGGTTACTCCGTTCGCATCTAAAAGGAAAAGGCTTGCTCTCTCTACGTTTTCTTTACCCTTCATAATCTTCTACACTTCGATCATGTCACCTCTGACTCTACGTTTCTGTAGCGAATAAAGGTTGAGTTCGCGCAGTCTCTCTTCGTACGATTTATTGCGCAGCGAAGGGATTAATTTGGTAGCTCTACGTTGGACCTTCTCTAATTTAATAATGTATTTTCTGAGGAATGGAGACCAAAATTGGACGGAATTCTCAAGGTGCGGTCCAACAAATGCAGTGTACAACATGCGAATACTATTTCTGCTCTTGTACGAGATTGTGCGGGATATCATGCCTACCAATTTATAGTATTTTATGGCTGCATCGTTACACTGCTTGCTGCTTTTCAAGTCGTTACTAATGATGACACCTAAATCTCTCTCTTCGGTGGCAGGTATCAGTTACTTTCCGGACATTGAATATTCGTGTTTAGGGTTATGGTGACCAATGCATAACTTTACACATGTCGACATTGAATTTCATTTGCCACTTTTCTGACCATTCAACAAGTTTGTTCAAGTCTAATTGGATCTGCTCACACTCGAGTTTGGTTTGCACTTTTCCTCCTAGCTTGGTATGGTTTGTAAACTTCAAGAGTATGTTGCTGTCGAGATCATTTAGGAATATTATGAAGATAATTTGACCTAACACCGATTCTTGTGCCACGCCGCTTGTAACTTTACCCCAATTCGAGGAAGCTCTATTAAGCTCCATTAAAGCGACCATATATGGTCGCCCCATGGTCGCCCATCCGTACGCCCGCCGATAAAACTGCCTCGAATTGCGTTTAGGTGTTCCTACACCCATTTGCGAGGCGGAGGCCGCAACGTTAGATATTGAGTACAATATTAGCAAATCTGTTTGTATGCAAGAAAACCACGACCTATGCGCAGGTTCCAGTTCCGAATAAATATTGTGTTTAATGAAACTCATTTGGATTATGTGGACAGCTTTCCCTTCTTAGGTCACATAATAACAAACAATCGTTGTAACAATGCTGACATCTCCGAGCTTCTGACATTAACGCGGTTCACAATCAGCTTATAATGAAATTCAACTTCTGCACGACAAATGTTAAAATACAGCTCTTTCAAACCTACTGCTACCCTATCTACTGCAACTCACAGTGGTGCAAATATACGAGAGTCACTATCAGTAAATTGAGAGTAGCATACAATGATATTTTCCAGAGGTTGATTGGTGTACCATGAATAATGAGTGATAGCTTTGTATTCGCGGCGTATGAAGTTGACTGTCTTAAGGTACGAGCTACAAAAAGTGCCTATAGCCTCCAGGAACGTATTATTAATTCTAATAATCCCTTCCTGAAGGCTCAATGTAATAGGGCCTCTATGTTGTGGGGCCATTGTGCGTGAGTGGATGTCAGGCTGGGAGACGTCCCTGATATGTTGTCTGACAGGTGGTTATGTGCTTTACCATCTTTAACTCTGAGTTTGGTTATATACATATTCATGTGGGCGAAGGAAATAAAATGTATTCAGGCGCGCGTGTCACTAACTCTTCTAATGAATCAAAGTCGCGTATTTCAGCCCTACTCTGTCTTGTCTCCATGTATGTACTTTTCGTGAGTAATTCGAGTGTATTGGTAGGAATGCTCTGTAAAACTTGTTCTCTGTAATCATTATTATAGAAGCGAGGGCTTCA
>SDVV010021378.1:0-13145 GCA_016164225.1 Gammarus roeselii
AGCGACGTGAAAGCAAAGAAAGGCTAACCTTGCGACGTGTAAGCACAGAGAGCAAAGCGCAGGGCGTCTGTGCCGCATTCGGGGATGCCCTTAGGGTAGTCGGCCTTCTGACCAGCCTTCGCCTTAGCCACCTCACGAGGATCCAGGTTACTGTTCTCCTCCAATTGTGCGTAGAGCTCCTAGAACGGACAGACCCTATGCTTTAAGGGGAGACACAGCAGTGTAGACAAAATGAAGATACCATAAGCATGATCGTCTCAGGGAATATATTTATATTGAAGTGTACAGAGTACAAACTAAGGATGCCTCAACTAGGGCAGTCACTGGAGGGTGGCTGCCCGACAGCCAAGAACAGTTATAACATCAGCTAATGGAAAAAGGTTTGTTGCCCCTCCAACAGATCCCTTTCAGGCCCCCTCATGGCGGTGCTCTACCTCCAGCGTGATGCCCTTGATCACGTCCATAGGGTCAATAACGTTGCCGAGCGATTTGCTCATCTTGCGTCCGTGGGAGTCGCGCACCATCGCGTGCAGGTACACTTGCCTAAGGAGGAAAGGAGTGATGTTACACCAGGCCTGACTTTAACGAGTATTCCGTTCATGAAATACTTGCCAGTGTAGTTCATCATACTTCAAATGCCAATTCCAGAGACTGATCATAGATTCCCTCCATTATAAAACTACTAATCGTAAACAAGGAGTACAGTACAAAGCCTCAGATCAAGGATGCCGAAGCACGCGTTTTTTTTTACTTTCCGACCCCAATACGAATAGCGTTGCAACAATGTTCTTGAGTTGGTTGCATCGAGGCAATACACAACGGATGATGCCAAGTAACGTATGGTTGTCTTTTAAATGTCTGGAAACTTGACCTGCACTTATGAACCTTTAGATTTACTTTGACAATCAAAACTTACAATACACAAAATGACAAAAGTGATTTTGAATGTGTTCCGGATGGTGCTGAGAAACCACAACATTTCATTTTATTTACACAGATACACAGAACAAATGCCTTGATCTCACGTGTCATAAATTAGGACACAGAGAGAGCTACAGAGAATGAAAATAAGTAAGACACAGACAGAGCTACTGAGAATGAAAACATTCGCCGAGCTCTTGAATCACGGTACTAGCGATACTTGCACTTGGGAACGAAACGATTCATGCTTTGCCAAGCTACATAATAGCGTAATGGTTAGCCATGTCGTTGACAGAAGATGATCATATAAACGAGTTCACGTCATATAACCACATAACTACATATTAAATGGCTTGATAGCAATAAGAGTTTGCCATGGAACGCTATCAGATATTTCAACAGTCATCACTCGTTTTGCACGATCTCGCATTTTATTCGTATTTTTCAAGCGACCTAGAGACACTGCTGCCAAAGAGACGCTGCAGGCAGGGCTTACTTGAAAGGAAGTTTCCCTAGCAGCTTGCGACCAAAGAAGACCATCCTGGCGACCCAGAAGAATAGGATGTCGTGGCCTGTCTCTAGCAGAGACCCCGGATAGAACAGCTCCATGTCCAGCGTCTGTCGAGACAACATAACATGCAGACACGTCTCACAGTTTTGCAAGGAATCTCATGAAACCCCTTTCAAGTTAGAAATATATACTTTTGTAAGAGCGAGTGTTTACGACATTGCACCATGAAGGAGCAATGATATGTCATATTCTGACTATTACATATACAAAAAACTTATCATTGTTCAGCAAATGCGCTTGAAATTGACTGGTGCTTGCTTGAATACATGGTTATTGCATCGCGGTGTAGATCCGTGTCACCTTGTTGGGCCAGCCCATGACGGAGAAGGGAAAGAGCGCGGAGCTGTACCAGGTGTCGAGTACGTCAGGGTCTTGCGTGAGGGTGACGTCGTCCTCAGCCACGTTGAATCGCTTGGCAGCCGTAGCCCGCGCCAACGCCTCACTGCGGGCCACAATCCACCGGCTGGAATCTTCGGACCCGCTCTAGGGGTGGGTAGGGACACTTAACGTGAGTGCAACGCCGAATTACACGAACTGATCCGGACACCATCAATGAGGAGCACGATCATCAGGTCACTAGTGCCACTATTAGAAACAAAGTACACCTACGTCATTATGAACATCGTAGGATGGATAAAATTTGTATGTGTTTCTAACAAGCACGGTAAAACTAAAGATTTAAACATAACACTTCATTCATTTCGCTAAATTAACATTTTTACACTATGATCGGTTTTGTCAATTCACTCTTGAGGTAGGTACAGAATAACCAGCCAGTCTCAACACTAGAGACAATCCATCAGCCCCAACCTGTTCAGCATCGCCCTGCAACGTGACGTAGTAGGCGGGGATGCGGTGGCCCCACCACAACTGCCGTGAGATGCACCAGTCCCTGATGTCAGTCATCCAGTGATTCCAGGTTTTTTCGTGGATCTTGGGAATCAGTTCCAGCTCGCCGGACGCCACCACAGCCATGGCATCAGCAGCCATTTCGGCGCACTTCACGTACCTAAAATACAGATACAGATACTAGGTCAAATCCCCAGGAAAGGAGATGGCCGACGGCAATGCGCACCTCAAACTTCTCTCTCTCATACACTCAAACGCAAATAACCTTTGCCCTTTGGAGCTAAAAGGTCCAGACAAGAGACCCCGCAAAATACACTTCGGGTCAGGAGTGAGGTCTAAGACGTGTCAGCAGCAGGGCCCGACTGTTAACTGGTTTACCCTTATAATGATCAGATCAAATTACAAGGATAGGTCGGGATAATGCGGCAACATTCAATAATGAAGAGTGCAGTGAATGACAGCTATGAGTGTGTAAATGGCGAGTGAGCGCGCAAGGTGAAGCAGTGAGTGGAGATTAGAGAGTGACGAAGCTTTCAAGTGAGCTGGAGTCAGCGCCCTTCTTGCTCAAAACGTCAAATCAACAACCATTGGATTGGAAAATTCTCAAAAGGTAGAGAGATATGAGACAATGGAAATTTAATTCCAACATGAGAAGCAAATTAGGTAAATATAACTTAAAAAGATAAAGGTGAAAAAAATGGGAGTCTGAAAGGAAATAGGTTTTCCACTCCCCCGGTTTGGCCGTAACTCGTGGAGCACGTGAACTTAACAAGCTTAGGAGGAGGGGTAGGGGGGCATTCTGGCAACGAACGTCGAACCAGCTACTAGTACTGCATCAAATTAAAGACACTTTTGGGTTAACTACTGCTCAAAGTCCATGTTCTTTACGTGGCGAATGTCAAAGGTATGTACGGCTGCCTCAGGGGGTGCCAGGAACTCACAAAAAGCCAAGTAAACTCAGGATGAGGAAAAAAGAGATAGTGAAGGGTGAAGAAGAAGAGAAGATTCTGGAGGGAAATAAGGGTGCTCAGCAACCCGGTTGGGCCGTGACTGCGTGTGGCCATTGAACCTAACAGCTGCATAGGATGGGTTAGAGAAGAATAGTGAATGAACGAGTTTAACGGGGCCCTGAATTAGCAGCCTGTTCATGAATTCATAAATTAAATACGCATGCTAGTCAATACAACAGAGGAATTTTTATATAGTATCTCACACACCACTGTGGTTTGAGCATGGGTTCGATGATGTCCTTTGAGCGCGAGCACACGGGCACCACCATAGGATTGTCCTTAGTATCGACGTAGGAACCCAGCTCCTTCAGCTTGGCGAGCAGCTTCACGCGGCACTCAAACCGGTGTTGGCCCTAGGTGGGGAGGAGACATGGCAAATTACGGGAGGGCTAGTAGCTAAAAACTAAAGAAAGACTGATGGCAGGAACACGGCAGGTATGCGAGATAGAATTCTACCACGGAGGACACTAACACTTCTACCAACCACTTGGGATGCTATGACACCATAAAGATCTCCGATCACGCCAGTTGGTTCAAGGCCGTGAATTGAACAGCCCAGCCCTCGTGTGTAGAGCAGAATAGCAGCGCCTGGGACTCACACTGAACTCGCCGTACCCGCTGACTATCTTGCCCTCGTCAGTGAGGATGTTGACGAACTCGAGATTGTGGCGTTTGCCCACTTCGTAATCGTTAGGATCGTGGGCCGGGGTGATCTTGACGGCCCCGGTACCAAACTCGACGTCCACGAAGGAGTCGGGCACGATGGGCAGCACGCGGCCAGTGATAGGGTGCACCACATTCTTGCCGTGCAGGTGCTTGTACCTGAGAGGGGGGAGAAGGGAATGGGTCGGATGGGCGGTGCATTAGCTGACGCCTGCGCGCACACACACACTCGCAAACCGTTCAACCTCAACACTTGACCGACCTGCCCAGACGTCTCATTCTTCTCTGCCGATCGCTCTAAATTGCTAATGGGTAGTCCAGCGATTCATGTCGTCTGACCACCTCCCAATAGTAACAAATTATAAACTTCGATCCCCAATCCAAAAAAGGCACCTCTTACTTTTTTATAACTACAAAAAGCAGACTGTGACAAATAAAGATCAAAAGAAACCGTACTACAAAACTTTGACATCAACAAATGCACATCTATTGACACAACCAATAAACACTTCACCGCAGAGCTCAACTACGCAGACAGACAACACATACCCAACTTCCTCTGCTCACATTAAGCTCAAATTACAGCAGCAAAACCATCTCCGTAATATACCCTACACCGACGACGGATCCACTCAGATTCAAACATTTATCTCAGAAATAGATTCAGAACACCAACTCCCGAACCTCACCATCAAAACTGTGGTAACTCAACAAGAGCCACAGCAATAAAAACACAAACCACAGACACACGTGAGGTAACCCTACCACACAACACCCACGCCATACCATTAAACCAATAACAGGCGGATATACTCAACAAACACGATGAAAACCCTTGCCACATACCACACCATCTAGACAATAGGAGGATACTCAAATAGTTACGCAAATAACAGATTGACCCAAACATTGACCCTCTCTACACCAGCCATGACTACAGCCGCTATCAGCTAGACCAAAACTCGTCGGCAACGGGATCAGACGGCACATCATGCATTCACCTTAAACAACTAGGGCCACACGCCATCACGACTCTCACCGACATCTTTAACCGTCCCATTCTACAAACTACAATACTAAACTTTAGAAAGCAAGCTAAAATCATACCCATCCTACAACTGCACAAAGCCCTTTCAGATTTAACCTCATACACACCTATTTATCTCCTTTCGAATCCCTCAAAAACTTGGGAGAGACTGTTTCTAAAACAAATTAATGCCAATTTCATATTCCTTTCCGCGCATCAAAGATACAGGACTGAACACTCCACCACCACACTCATCACCAAACTCACTCCGACCACCCACGTAAGCTAGAACGAAAAAAAAGACAATCCAACGCACCCTGATATGCACCACTGATATTAGAAAGTCCTTCGACACAGGTCCAAGCCACGTCCTCATAAACAAAATACTGAACACGCACATCCGTTCAAACTCCAAAAAGTAGCTACTAATTTCCTCTCTGACAGACATGCACACACTGTCTACAATAAGAAGCAATCTCGAAAATGCCACTTCCCCAATGGTGTCCAACATGGCTCCATCCTTTCCCCCATCCCTTTTCAATGCATTCATGCACAACCTGCTCATTCCAACAGAACCCAGCATTACATCAGCTCCTAAGCGGATGGCCTCACAATAATCGCTCAACACCACAAACACTGCAGCTGCACACTTATACCAGAACCTGAACTTTCTTCAAGTCTGCCTGCTAAATAATAGAATGAAAGTGTCCGCAAGCAAGTTATCTCACAGTATCAACACCAAATTCAACGAATACCGCATCCACCATAATGTCATGCTCAACAACACTCCCATACCCAACAGTCCCACTGTAACTATCCTTGGAGAAACTTATGACACAGCGATGACGTTCAAACCTCACACAAAACATCGTCACTAAAGTTAGACCTAGACTGGATGTCCCGAGAATTTACCACAGCCACCTACGGTCACTGCAAGGAATCAATTGAAACCCTATACAAACAATTCATCAGGCCTATCATCTACGCAAACACCGCCTAGTCTTCGACCTTGCACCTTCACACGTTTATTCCCTGCGAAGAATACAGCACACATCGCAACGGGTTGCATACAGTCCATACCCATTCCCCGCTTGCATGAGGAAACCAAGGTTATCCCTCTCAAACATCATCTTTATGAGAGAGACTATATTTATCAACAAAATTGTGGACCTGGGCCACAACCTATTCAACTTACGTCAAACCAACCGGCACCTACATAACACACAGGCAGCACACTTCAGCTGTCTTTACACGTCCGTTTCTCGACTAACAGACAGCACATCTGTGCACAAAGTTACACACACACTTCACAGTTCATGCACTGGAAGACCATAGAGTCAACACGGTCTAACAGAGGCACTCATTTGAGATTGACGTTAAGTACTTGGGGTTGCCCAGGGGTGACAAGGTCTACCTGTCACGGCTGTGGTACGGACATCATACGGCCCTCCAGTTATACCAGTACAGACTGAGTAACGTCATTTTCGATCTCAGTCTGCGATGCCGGGGTTCACCCGATACGGTCGAGCACGTTGAGACGCCGTGCCCAGCCATCGCACCCGGCAGACTCAACCATAATATCGCGTCAGTGCGTGATCTGTGGGGACGCCACGAGACAACATCGACTACCTCAGGGGTGCAGGCCGAATATACCGAAAAACAAATGACAAACGGCCTGCTCGGTGGATGAGTGGGTTGTGCTAAAGGGTCCGGCCGGTACCCCCTCAACATACACTCTGGGTCATGAGTGCAGTCCGAGGATCCGTCGTCAGCAGCAGGGCCCGACAGTTTTCACTGGTTTACCTCCGCCGCGTCAAAATGACAGCCCCCCCCCACCCACGACCATCCCGACAGCGGGATGCCAAGGGCGGGAAAGCACATCAGAGCAGCGTCAAAATCAACCATTCACAACCAATGCCAAGGGCGGGAAAGCACATCAGAGCAGCGTCAAAATCAACCATTCACAACCATTCTCCACTCACGCCTGTTCATGGCATGCTCTCTCGCCACCTCCACATTCATGTCTCTCCTTCCCAACGCATGCTTCACACCATCCACCCAAACTTCGGTCTACCTCTAAGCCTGCGACCACTCGCCTCCGCTTTCGTCACCCTTTTCACCAATCTCCTTTCATCCCGAACCATCTCAGAACACGCGAATCCCCTTTGTCCTGCTCCTCAAACATTCGAAAACTCGAAAACATTCAACCTTCTTCTCTCCTCTGCTCTCACCCCCAAGCCTCAGCTCCGTAGAGCACAGTTGGGACAACAACACCCTCATACAGCCCTCTCTTTACTTCCATCCCCAACGTCCTACAGTTCATTTCACTCTTTAGTGCACTTAACACTTTACACCCCTCCTTCACTCGCGCCTTCACTTCAGTTTCCCCTAGTTCAGTTATCTCCACATGGGAGCTCCGATACTTAAAACAGTGAACTTTCTACATGATCTCTCCATTTAGGGTGACACTAATTTTGCTCGCATCGACATTCCTCGAGCATCTCATTACTTTACTCTTACCCACGTTCACTCGAAGCTTCCTCCTCTCACACACTCTACCAAACTCAGACACTAGCCTACATAGCTTCTCCTCCGAATCCGCAACCAGGGCCGTATCATCAGCAAATAGCAACTGGCTCAACTGCCAACTCCGCCCTTTCGCTTCCAACAGTTCCAAGCGACGACCCAGCACACTCGCGTTCACCTCCCTGACCACTTCATCCATATAGAGGTTGAACAGCCAGGGAGACATCACGCAGCCTTGTCTCAGTCCCACTTTCACTGTGAACCAATCACTCACTTCGCTCCCCACTCTGACACATGCTCGGCTGTCAGCATAGAAACTCTGCACCGCTTCCAACAGATGTCCGCCCACTCCATACAAACGCAACACCTTTCACAGTGCTTTCCTATCAATCCTGTCGTATGCCTTCTCCAGATCCATGAAGGCTCAGAACACATTCTTTCCTTTGGCAAGGTACTTCTCACAGGCCTGTCTCACTGCAGAAATCTGATCGGTACAACCTATACGGAATGGTGGATGGTGGAAAAAATTGTGGAAAAAATATAACTAACAGAAAGAAAAGATAAACTTAAAACATAAAGCAAAATGAATGCAAAAGATAAAATAAACAGAGAATGACAAAAAAACACTACGGGGGAAAGTTGGTCACCCACCGGTTGGATCATGACCCCGTGCGACCCGTGAGCCACTAGCTTTGGGGGCGTCATTGCCCACAAACCCATAGTGGCCCGGAACCCAGCATAAACGAACGTTCTTGTTCTTGGAGGATCATCGTACAAGCCAGCGCAAGAGCGCTAAAATAATAGGATGACAATTGTTGAAGGTCTCCAGGGTTTAAAGCACGCTAAGCAATTCAGTAAAGACTGCGATATTGACAAATGGAAGAGTATCGGCCTCTGAGAGGGCGTCGGCAATGACCATCAGTTCAGCAGTGAAAACTGACGCTGATGGCAAGAGTCTCCTATCGACGACGCAATCGGGGAGTACCGCTGCACAGCCCACGGCAACGTCGTCTTTTGATCCAGCAGCGAAGGTTTTACAGGATATCAGCGTGATGAGTCTCAGCATAAGCTATAAAAACAACTCAAATATTTTGGGGTGCAGCTTCTGCCTTTCGGGCAGTAAAATTTCAAGTGTGAAGCAAATTTTCCGGTATACGAAAAATGGGGACTGCATCTCGCGGGAGAGGGTCCACCATGATACGTGGAAGCCCGATATCAACAGTGAGAAGTTCAAGGCACTGTGAGATTAGATTAGAGTGTCAAGGCTTTCTAGCGCACTGGAGTCAAAGTCCTTTTGGCAGCGAACTTCAAACCAGCAGCCAGCGCAGCGTTAAGTCATCGACAAATCATCCTCAGTCTCCGGAATTGTTTCGACTCACGGCATGCTCAGGTCACTACTGTTTATAGAGATATATAGAGAGGTCACAAATGTGTCCTACTCAAAGTGAGCAAAAAAAACGGTGGTCCTCCGGGATGGAGAAGTTCATTGGCAAGTAAGATTTAGTATGATCAATTCACAACAGCTCAGATTTCAGTTAGGAGGCCGGTTTCTTGAAGGTAGCTGAGAAGTGGTTCCGCACTAAATTGTCTCCCAGGGAACTAAGTAAGAATTAGGCGGAGTATATTAGGAAGGTCTAGGAACCGGCTTCTGGGGAAGTATGTGCGCCGACATTTCGGCCATGAGGGGCATTCTGCCATGACATGGGCTATTGTAAGAGGGACTAGACAGTCCATGCAGTAAGGAGGTGGCGACGCCTCCATTAGGTGTCTGTGCGTTAGTCTGCTAAGTCCTATTCTCAATTGGCATAGATTTACCACAGTCCGTCGAGATCGGCTGCTTGATGAGACCCAGGGTATGGTTGTGTCTCTAATAGCACGCAATTTATTGCTCATAGGAATATCAGACCATTCCATGTTCCATTTATTTTGCACAGCTCTTTTAATCGCTGGGTAAAAGTCTTTATATGGGAGTGGACGCTGTTCTGCTGGGACAGTTGCCGCTGCAGCTTTTCGCGTCGCTTCGTCCGCCCGCTCATTTCCCACCACCCCACAGTGGCCTGGAACCCAGCACAAACGAACGTTCTTGTTTCTGTAGGACAATCGCACAAGCCAGCAATGATTGCTGAAACAATAGGGTGGCAATTGTTGAATATCTCCAGGGCGTGAAATGCACTGAGCGAGTCACTAAAGATTGAAATATGGCATCTGGAAGAGTAACAGCCGCCACGACGGCATCGGCAATAGCTGTGAGTTCAGCAGTGAAAACTGACACTGATGACGGGAGTTTCCTAGTGACGACGCGCCCGGTGAGCACCGCTGCACAGTCGACTGTATCGTCGTCTTTTAATCCATCAGTGAAGATATGCAAGCTCTCAGCGTGATGAGTCTCCGCATGGGCTATAAAAATAGCTCGAAGATTTCGGGGGTCAACATCTGCCTTTCGGCCAGTAAAATAGTGAAGGTAGAGCATATTTTCTGGTAAACGCCAGATGGGAATAGCATCTCGTGAGAGAGGGTCCACCGTGATGTGTGGTAGTCCAAGCTCAGCAATGAGGAACTCGATGCGTTTTGAGAAGCTCGAGGAAGGAGCAAGATTGGGGTGGCGCAGTCGGACTGTGGTACACGTAGGGGAGGTGGGGCGAGCAATAACATGACAATAAAATTGGAGGTCAATTTGCTCCCGTCGCAGGGCAAGACTAGGCTCACCAGTTTCACGAAGAAGGCTGACAATAGGGGAGGAGCGGAAAGCTCCAGTACAAGCGCGAAGGGCGGCATTATGAACTGGTTCCAGCGTCTTGAGGATATTTGGTTTTTGCGGAGCCATAGATCACGCTCCCATAGTTCACTTTGGATCGAATGATAGCGTGGTAAAGGCGTAATGATGTTATTCTATCTGCAACCCAGGTGAAGTGCGATGCGATCCAAAGAATGACAAATCGCTGCAAGCAGTCTATCTTTAGCTGCTGCACGTGGTACTTCCAGGTTAGTTTCTGGTCGAATATTAGTCCTAAAAAACGGACTATAGGTAGGAAAGGAATCATTTTTCCATAAAGTCTGAGGTCTGGTTCCGTGTGTGTGCGAGACCGATGGATATGAAGTGCACATGTTTTGCCTTTAGATATTTTAAAGCCTCGAGATTCTGTCCAGGCAACCACCTGGGCAATTGCACTCTGTAGTTTACGTTGGAGTTGGGAGACGACTGGCGCCGATGCGTACATCATTAAGTCGTCAACGTACAGTGACCCATTCACGGAGGGAGGGATCACCCCCGTGATCCCAATAATGGCAATCGCGAATGGAGTACACGAAAGGACGCTACCTTGGGGGACCCCTCATCTTCGGTATATATGTCCGAAATGTGATAGCCGATTTTGGCCCGGAAGACTCTCCGCCGGAGGAAGTTCCAGATGAAAAATGCTAGGTGACCCCGGAGTCCCATCCGGTGAATCTCTCGGAGGATGCCATAACGCCAGGTTGTATCATATGCCGTCTCAAGGTCAAAGAAAACGCAAACAGTGTGCTGCTTGCGGTCCAAGGCCCCTTGGATATCGGTCCCAACGCGTAATAATGCGTCCTGCGCTGATAGCATCCTTTTAAATCCGAATTGTAATGGGGAGAGGAGTGAGTTTGCTTCTAAGTGCCGAGTCAGTCGGACATTCACAATTTTCTCCAGAACCTTCGCTACACACGAGTTGAGAGCTATAGGGCGGTAGCTGGTCAATTCATCGGTAGGCTTACCAGGTTTTGGGAAAGACAGAACCAATGCCTCCCTTCACCGATTGGGATCGGAGTGGATAGACCAGATTGAGTTGTAAATCAGACACAAGTAGGAGAGTGCTGAGGGATGTAGGTGCCGGAGCATCTCGTAGGAGATTTGATCTTCGCCAGGAGCAGAAGGGTTGGAGGTGCGAATTGCACCAAGGATTTCGCGTACCGCGATAGGTTCATTGTAAGGTATAAGGGAGTTTATGGAAAAGTCCAAATCATTTTGTTCTGCGGTACGCTTTGTGATACAGAAAGTAGGGCTGTGCCCATAATCCGAGCTGACGAAGGAGTAATGTGTTGCAAAGAGTTCAGAGACTTCTTGCGGATCGGTGTGGGTCGTTTATATCTCCCTTAGGGTTGGGGGGGGGGGGGTGAGAGCAGTTCTTCCCAGTCATTTTCCGTATGCGGGATCACATTTTAGACATGGGTGTTCACATTAATGGACGATACGAAGTTTTGCCATGATTCTCTCCTGGATAGGAAGTATGTATTTCGTGCTTTTGCAGTTTCTCGTTTATACGTAATTTTATCTGCTACTGCTTTGGTGCGTCGGTATCGATTGAATGCACGCTGCCTTTGCCGTTTTGCTACTTCACACAGGTCACCCTACCAGGGTGTCCTAATTTTACGCGGTGTTCCCTAGGTTATAGGGATGCTGCGATCTGCAGCGTGAATGAGGGTACTATTGAAGTTTTCCACCATCTCGTCACAGGATATATCCTGAGGTGGGAGAGGTGGTGTTGTATAAGCGGTGAACGATTGCCAGTTGGCTTCACGCATTATGCATCGGCGAGCGGTAGAAGTACTTTCAGCATGGAAAGTAGTGATGGGAAAGTGGTCACTCCCGTTTGGCTCCTCAAACACTTGCCAGGCAAGGTCTGGGGAGAGGTTTGGGGAGCAGGAGAATAAGTCAATAGCCGATAACAAGGCGGTCTGGGTATGAAAGTGCGTCGGTTCTATAGCATAAAGGAGCGTAATATCAGAAGACAGAAGGAATGTTTCGACGTGCTCTCCACGTCCATCAGCTGTGTTTCCCCCCCAGAGGGAGTGTTTAGCATTAAGGTCACCTACAAGAAAGTAAGGCGCAGGAAGTTGTCCTACCAGGTTAGTAAGAAGTGCGCATGAAATTAGTTAATTTGGGGAAATATATAGGTTACATATAATAACGGGGCGTTTGAGGCCCTCTCTGTGGGCCTGAGCTTGCAGAGCTGTTTGTAGAGGGATTGAAGTGCATGTGATTGCTTGATTTACTATTGTAGCTTGGCCAGTGCCCGGTCGAGCATCGGCAGTGGGCGAAGTGAAGTGGACTTTATACCCACTGGGAAAAGATGGTTTGTACAGCCCCAGGAGAGTTTCCTGGAGACAAACTACCATTGGATTATAGGTTTGGGTTAATTTCAACAGTTCAGCATAGTTAGCATGATATCCTCTAATGTTCCACTGAAGAACGAGGGTATCAAACTTTGTGGTTTAAGTAAGAGAAATTCAAGGTTTAGGCTTGAGTTTATGAGGTCTATTTATATAGCGTTTTTGTAGACTATGTCACTCACGGCCTGTCGACCGCGCTCGACGAGTATCGCTGGACCTTTTCTTTTGGTTACGAGTCACCGAAGGATCACTTTCACTTGGATCATCATCATCCAGGTCGGAGCTAGTGCGCTAAGCGCTGGTAAGCGGCAAGCGAGTTTCTCCGACCCGAGGCGATGATGAGGTAAGGTGGGTATCACTCAATACTGTGCTCGGCGCATTTCCCTTAGGATTATAATCCGGAGCGGCTAAGCGAGGCAGAGGCGAAGGGGCATTCGGTGCCCTA